>JAOYMZ010058568.1:0-13215 GCA_025802335.1 Pinguicula primuliflora
GGGTTTCAAAATTCAGCCCGCCAACCTGTATAAAACAGGGCGGGTCAGCCCGCCACGCCCGTTTGGTGACCTCTACTCGGAGGTGGAGCATTTGGCTTCAACGCTTGTAAAAGCCATATTTAGTGTTCAGCAGTGTAAATTTCGCCCAGACTTTGGACAACAAACGGCACCAATGATATAAGTTCTACTAGCCATTTTTGTAATGCTACATGTATTTAATTTATACTGATCAATAATACGATCAATTTTTTTTTCTGCCATAAGAATACTTATGTATTTTAAAAATGCCACAACCCGGATTTTCGGTCATTAAGATTTTTAATCGCGTATTAAGAAATCCTAGTCTTACAAAGAACATCTTTTTTGTTTGACTATTTCTCTTGTTAGACAGATTACCATGTGGCATTGTGAGATTGATGTGGTTGGTGGGCTGGTGTTTAACACTTTTGCATGAGCCCACTGATCGGTTAATCCCGCAGTGTCATACGGGCACTGCACACTATACAATTCTTTTCTCACTGTATCTCCCCAAATCCCGAAAGTGCCAAGGGTTTCGTTATAAAAAAGGACGACCCTATTTTATGGTGCACAACATTTTCTTTGAAGAGGATTTCCAACAATTTCATGTCTTACATTTCTTCCCGCCGCCGAGACTATAGGGTCTCCGCACGGGCGAAAAAACTTTTAGTCGGTGCGAAAATTCCTCAGCAAAAAAACCTTTGCAAAACTCATCTTCTGCTAACTACATTCTCAGATTCATCCCCATGGATGATTTGTTTGTTCGTGATGCTGATTTTCCTCCACTGAAGGAGGATATTCCCATCAAGAAGGTTACAAACAAGAGCTTCTCTTTCATCTCCAACATGTCGCCAGCTACTGGTAGTTCTACCCTTGAAGGTGCTCCTCAGTAGAAGTCTTTTCTGGCGAAAACTATGATCCCTTTGTGCCCTGAGATCAAACTTCAGACGGGATATGTCGTTCATTTACATAATGGTTTCGGGCCTACAGTGACTTTCAATTCCAACGTTCACTATCAGATTGCCCACAATATGTCCAATACACTTATTATCAGGCCATTAGGTAATCAGATTGGGTATCAATCTCTCCAAACCATGTTGGATCTTATCTCGAAACCGAAGGGTGATATAAAATTTGTGAATTTAGCAGATGGTTTTTACTGCGCTTTGTTGAAGCATCCGATCTGCATAAATCTCTTTACGAAGGACCACACATTTTAGGTAATCGTCCTCATCGTGTTTTTCCCTGACATCTGGAATTTGATACTAAGGCAGCCTATATTGAGTCTGTTGTTGCGTTGATTCGTATTTTGGGTTTGCCGGGACGAATGTACGTCATACTAATGTACAAGTATACACAGTCGTTCAATTAATACCTTACGGGAAGTAAGGGTCATATCCACAGGGAGTAGGTCCTTAACATGCATCAATCTACAATTAATCTCAGAGTAACCAAAGATAAGTTGTTTGGAATTACAACTATTAAGCAGAAATAAGTAAAACTACCTAAGAAAGCAAGTAAAGATAAACTAGACAAGCTCAAACCAATATCGATCACATACCGACTCAAACTAGCTAAATGGACTAGATAAACATAATGGTGGAGAAGTGAGCCTAAACATAAATAAATTGCCTAACTATGCATGTGAAGCTAATGTACGTATCAATACTCAACACCTTGCTCTATAATCATGTCACCCATGCATGGCACACAAGAGATGTTAGTTCTTTAGCAAGCTTCTTCTCTTGGTAGCTTTCACACACTCGCTACATGCTACTCACTTCATAGCTCATTCTGTCACTAATGGACTACGGCTCTCGCATACATAGGAGTGTGCTACCCAAACCATGATGCCACTCATTTCATAGCCCATTCTGTCACTAATAGGGCTACGGCTCTCGACATCTTAAGTACAAGACTAGCTAAATAAGATAGCAAGAGAACTAATAACACATCAAGCATGCACATAGCTATAAAGTTGAGCTTAGAACATGCTTGCCTACCCTTAATGCTAGCAATATGGTCCTACGGCTTATGGCCCTGTACAGCGACCGTGGCTTTCAGCAATCATAGTAGCAAATAAGGTGCAAACTAGTTCATACATAAATTAGCAAGTGAAGAGAATTAATCCATAAATCTTTGTATCGTATTCAATGCCTATGTGTGGTAATGATAGTGTGCTTAGTGTCTAGTCTTGTCCTTGTGATCTAGTTTCTAGGCAAGGCTTCCAACATAAATGAGACAACATGTAAGTTCGGATCCAAGCTCATCAATGCACTCATACTAACGGAAGATACTCACACTTGATCCATTTTGTCACATAATGGGCCAAGGCTTTCAACAACCATCGGTGCAACAATCAACAAAGTAGACCAAACATGCAAGGAGACCTCAATATCTCATTCATAGTAAAATCAAGCACATTCATTTATAAATGCTTATGCGAAGACATTGAATTTGAATGTTAAAGCATAAGTACTACATAGCTCGGCTCAATTGAGCCTCAAGCTTAAAGAGATACAACTCAAGCCAAAGATCCAGCCATAGCTCTGATGAAATTTGCTCTAAGACGTTCTGTCTAGATGCTCCATGATGAACCCTTCCGCTTGAATCACCTCAACTCCTTGTTTCTCCACCAAATGTGTGATTTTCGTCCATTGCCTCCGCCTTGGAGTGTGGGAGGGGAAGAGAGGAGTTTCTTCTCTGAAACTGGAAGTATATATAGCCAAGTCCTTCTAGGGCAATGTCCTGATACAATGGAAAGGCTGCCCATCAAATGAAATGAGAGATAGAAGTGCATTAAGGGGCATCTCGGTCATTGCAGTTTCACTTGATACATTCTGATAATTGGACGTCAAACCCTAGCTTGGCCGCCGCTTTTGCCTCTGATATGCAAAGATGAATTGTAGAGGACCTCTACGAAACACTCCTGCCAAATTACAGCTCGATCCTCCAAGTTGTTGAATAGATATATAAGTTGCAAGGGACAGCTTGGTCATTGCGCGCAGATTTTACCACTTCAGGTAAATCTAGTAGCATCTCTATCCTTTGCTCATTCTCGGTGTTTTTTGTAAACATAAGACTTGTATAGGACTCTTTGGAGCGTGTTCCTGTGAAATTCTAGCCCAATACCTGCTGTGGTTGAGGAGACATGACCGTTTGAAGGGCATATCAGTAACTTTCTCTCCTTTGCCTAGAATGATCAAACACCTTTTAGAGGGATTGTTGGCCTTTTCCCGAAATAGCTAAATCTTGTCTCTTTTAACCCCTTTATGTGTATGAACACCATATAGCACGTCCAAATGTCCATGTGCACCTATATAACACAATTAAGCACAAAGTAAGGTGTAAAATAAGTGTTTAGGTGAATAAATCAATGAAAACACTAAGTGAAATGAGCCTAAAGATGCATATGAAATAGGCTCATCACTCATGTCTCCAACTTTTCTTTAATGAAGTGTCTGTCCACGTCCACATGCTTCGTCCTGTCATGTTGTACATGATTCTTCGATATATGTACCGTTGCCTTATTGTCTCAATATAGTGGACACGCCTGCTCTGGAGGAAAATCCAATTCTGTCATCAATTTTCTTAACCAAAGTTTCTCAGTGACTCCTCTCGCGATGCCTCGAAACTCAGCTTCTACACTTGACAAAACAACTACTTTTTGTTTCTTACTTTTCCAGGTTACTAGATTTCCACCTATGAAAATGAAATAGCCAGATGTGGATTTTCGGTCCAATTATTTTCTGGCCCAGTCTGCATTAGTATATGCTTACATTTTCAGGTGTCCATTATTTTTGAACATGTATCGATAGTCCCCTTGAAATATCTCACAATCCGTATGACTACCTCCCAATGGTCTCTCTGAGGGCAGTGCATGAACTGACTCACTATCCCCACTTCATAAGCAATATCAGGCCTAGTATGTGACAAATAGATCAATTTGCCCACAAGATGCTAGTACCTCTTCTTATTAGTGGTTTCGGCCCCCTCAACAATTCGGAGTCCGTGGTTCTGCATTATTGGAGAGTCTACTAGTTTACAGTCTAGTAAACCTGTCTCAACTAATAAATCAAGGATGTACTTGCATTGAGAGATGTAAATCCCACATTTCGACCTCGATACCTCAATGCCAATAAATTATTTCAACTTCTCCAAGTCCTTTATTTCAAATTTCTTGAATAAATTCATCTTTAGATTCGCAACCTCTTCTCCATCATCTCCTGTTATGACCATGTCATCTACATAAATAATGAGGCATGTCATACCTTGGGCTCTTCTCTTCAGAAACAATGTTTGATCAGAGTTACTTTGATGATATCCATATCTCTTCATCACCACGGTAAATTTACCAAACTAAGCTCTAGGGGACTGTTTGAGGTCATAGAGTGCTTTCCTTAGTCTGCAAACCTCCACCTGACCAAAGAATTGTGTGAATCCTGGAGGAATCTCCATATATACCTCTTCTTCAAGATCACTGTGTAGGAATGCATTTTTCACATCGAACTAGTGCAATGGTCAGCCTTTTTTACCTGCCACCAAGAATAGGACACGTATTGTGTCCATCTTGGCCACCGGGGAGAATATCTCAGAATAATTAACACCATAGGTCTGGGTGTATCCCTTTGCTACCTATCTAGCTTTGTAACGTTCCACTGATCCGTTAGCTTTCCTTTTTATAGTGAATACTCATTTACATCCCACTGGTTTCTTTCTGTCAGGTAATCTGCACTTTCTCCAAGTACCACTCTTCTCTTGTGCCTCCATTTCTACTTCCATAGCCTTTCTCCACTAAGGTACACTCAAGGCCTCATCAACACTTTCTGGTACTTCATTTGTATATAGAGCCATAAAAAATGCTCTAGTAGCAGCTGTGAATTTTCCTCGAAATAGATTTGCCACTGGATATCTCTTCTAGCCAGGTACATGATCAGCAATGTATCTCTTGGCAGCCACTTCTCTGGTAGACCAATCCGAAAATATCCATGTCGGCCGACTAATCTCATCAACACCTGAATCATCAATACCTGAATTATCAGATCAGAGAATTTTGACAGATTTTTCAAACTTGGTATGCACTTTGATAAAACTCAATAAATTTCTCAACAGCCTCACTTTTATTTTTCAAAAAATAAACCTAACTGAATCGAATGCAATCATCAATAAACATCACAAAATATCGCAATCCACTGCCTCCAACAGCTGGGGCAGGTCCCCAAACATCATAATGAATTAAGGAAAAAGGTATTTAAGTACAGAAAATACTCGAAGTAAACGATGCCCTATGAGTCTTAGCACAATGGCACGAGTCACAAATAATAAGAAAACCAGATAATGAGGGAAATAACTGCTTGAGATAGCTATAAGAAGGATAACCTAAGCGTTGGTGCCACAATTAACTTTTATGGGCTTGAGACCTACGAATGGAGAGGGTTTTTGATGGGCTCACTCCATCAATGTAGTACAGTCCAACCTGTTCAGTGTCACGACCAATAATCTCTTTCGTCCTAATATCTTGCAACACACAAAATGATGGACAGGTGGTTACTGTGCAATTCAATTCTCGAGTCACATGACTAATAGATAATAGGTTGTGTGATAAATTTGGAACAAGTAGGCAATTAGATAGCTTGAGCATTGGAGTAATCTCAATAGTTCCAGTCCCTTTGACTGGTAGTAACTCTCCATTGACTGTCTGGATACTCCACTTCCTCGGTCCCTGACTAACATGCAAATTAGAGATATCATATGTCACGTTGTCAGTTGCACCACAATCAAATACCCAATTTGAATTCTTCTTCCCACGAAGAATTAGCATATGAATTTACATGGCCACACTCAGATTCTTCAAAGTTACCAAACACCCTTCTGAAAAATTATACGCTGATATAAAATTATGAGAAGAAGAGGAGGAGCACGTGGCTCTTTTTTTACCATGACCCTCCTGCTGCTCAACTCAGTATCCTTTATTATTTTCGCTAAGTTCTGGTTGGTTCATCTTCGTGAGATCCAGTTGCTCATTTTTGAGTTTCCTCAATGCGGTAAGGGTCCTCGCCCCCCTATTCCGACCACAGCAAAGCCAGACTCATCATCTTCTCCATCAATTGCTTCACCTACGGTCGCTGTGCCACGATGAAATCCTCTACCGCTCCACCTCCGTGCCAGTTCTGCAAATTTTGTGGGTATCCATGGAGGTAGTAGCATTCTTTCATGAGGTGGCCATGCATGCCACAGTGGTCACAATGCTTGCGGAAGGATGAATTGGGACTGAACTCGCCTTGTGCTGACTGACGACCATCGTGGAATCGGCGTTTCCTTTGAGTTTTCTTAAGTGCGGGTCGTAACCCGTGCCCCGGAATCAGTTCACTTAAGTGAACTGATCTCAGCCGTCGGATAACACATCCGATGGCTGAAAGCAGATTTCGGCACCATAAGCATTTATTCGGCACCATAAGTTCGGCATGTGAAAAAATTGATATATTGATTATCTCTTCGGATATCTCTAGTCCAGGAGGCTAGTTTTCAATCTTGATTCGCTGAGGAGCTACGGGAGTTCGCTGTTAAAAGTGTTAGATTCAGTTGGAGATTAGTTTCTAATTATCCCTTATTCAATGTATCAATTCGATGGAGAGTACGTTCGTTCGAGACTCTAACCAAATTTTGACGTCGGCGTAGTCCGATTCAGCTATTTCGACACGGGAGAAAACTCAGTTCGAGAAACTAAAATTGTGGGTTAGTTGGTGGATTTTGGGCAGAATTCTGGGTTTTAATTGATACCATTTGATACACACAATCCCTATCTGAATACTCAATACTCTCCATAGATACACACAATCCCGATCTCATCGGCCACCGTCACCTTCGAGAGCATCGATTCCTATCTATGGCATCCTTCATCCCCTGAGATAGGGATTGTGTGTATCTAAGGATTTTTTTGTCAAACCATGTAGCATCATTCATACCCCCTGTTCTCTATGCCAGTGGTTCCAAGCCCCCTCTTCCACCTACGAGGGGTGCAACAAGCAGCGGTGGAAGAATTTTTCTCGTCATTTTCCTGTTTAATTTTCCCGTCATCTTAATGGTTTTACCCAGTCCTTTCAGGAAGAATTTTTCTTGTCATCTTCCTGTTTTGATGTTGCCGGCTTGCAGCTTGCTTCTTGCAAGAATGTTTCTCGTCGACAAAAAATCAATATATTAATTCATTGTGTGTAATGGTGTGAAACTATGTGAATGTATTAGTAAAAATTATTCTGCGTGAAAGCTAGCAATGCAGTTTTAAGGGGCTCGCGTGGAAGCTTTCAGCGTTGCATAATATTTTAGCAAGGAAGAGCTCCTAACAGGACAAATAGAAAAATTGACCTTGAAACACCGATCTTTTGCGTGTCACCAATGTCCATTCACCTTCTTTGGTGATCTGTCCTTCTTCTGGAATAAATTGCTTCCCCTTGTCAGTCACCGTGATGGCTGCTTCTCCTCCTTCATGTACAGCCGCCGCCGATCCTTCTCCTGTCTCCATAAAAAATGTAGTTGATCTACTTTGATTCAACATGTCTTGGATAAATATTTAAGAAATCATAATAGATGAAAAGGGAGCGCTTCGAGTGGTCAGTCTTGGAGTTGACAGTTTTACCTTCGGGTGGATAATTTTTTCGTAACATCATCCGTTTTCGAAATTGATCGCACCATTGAAAAGCTTATACATTGTAGATGAAAATCTTGCGGCGACTTCGCCGCCGGAAATTTCTAAAACCCTATTTAGGACTACTTAACCTAAGAAAAAATGTGAAACTAAATTAAACGATGATAAAGTCGTTGGAATCGTGTCGGAATATTGAAACTTTCATCTATAATGTATAACCTTTTCAATGGTATGATCAATTTCAAAAACGGATGATGCTACAAAAAAATTATTCACCCAAAAGAAAAATTGTCCAACCCAATATTGTCTATTTGAAATATTCGATTGATGAAAATAAAGATAAATTAACTACTCGAATTCTAACTGGTCAAATGAGGTCGTATACGTGGCAAAATCCGATTCGTGGAGATATAACTGATTGTAGTATTTCAAAAGCATCATCCCGGACCCCCGCCCCCGCCCCGTTGAGCTCCATTCCAGTTCTCAGCTACTGTAATTTTCATCGAAATTCATTGGCGGGAAAACGCCAATCATTTAAATCGAAATCCCCGGGGCTCGTTCTGTTCCAGCATTGTAACCTTCTGGTGAGAATCTGGGAATCGTAATTCTCTGTTGTTATGGCAGATGATGAATTTCAGCCTCCATCGTTCTCGTTAGGGTTCGATTTGGATCTTCACGGGGATACCCAACGCGAATGTTCCTGGAACCCTGTGACCAAAAGTGCAGATACTGCTTCAGGAGCGGCCAGTTTCGAAGAAGACGGTGATGCTGATGTCGTGTCGTCTGGGTGGATTCCCGATTCACCAAGGAATTACAAACGTCTCCGCCGTGGGGACGGCAAACGTCTCGCGACCGAGGTTGGAAAGGAAGAGACTGAAGATTCCAAGCGAGATCAGGATGATGAGGATGATATTGAGGATTTCTCTGACGACGATTGGCCACGAGGTAGTCATGAATTCGATCTTTCTGATGGTTTTGGTTGTTTGCGTTAATCAGAATTTATCTGTTATTGGATTGCATTCTTGTCATATGATTTTCTAGTTAGGTGCTTTAGGTTTAGTAAATGATCACGTTTGGTGGAATACCACCTTGTTCCTCTGAGCTGCCTAAAGTTGGTACTTTTAGCAGCTTAATAGTCAGTAGTGGACTTGAAATAATAGCGGGATTCAACATGCTGCTGCTGCTTGAAATCTATTCATACTAATCTATAATGTACATCATGAAGCAGATTTGATCTGTTTGTCCATTTATTCTTACTATTTGAGATGTTGTTCTGATTCTATGCGACAGGGTTTCCCTTGAGTAATTCACTGTGCAGCAGTTCAAAGCCATCGCTACATCGAAGCAGACTTATGGTTTCAGATTGCAGAACCAAGTCTAATTTAAGAATGGGAAAAGAAGTTTCAAGTGTTTCAACGTCTATCAATATGGAAAGAAATGGGAATGTGGCGATTCCTAAATTTACTGCAAGTCCACTGAGAAAATTTCAGTTGATAGATTCAGATTCTGATGATCCTTCAGTGATTGAAGGCCAGAGCACAGAATTACATCGTGTGATTTTCCCTCGTCAAAATCAACAATCAGACAACAATCATTCCTTGCTGAGCAATCGTATTTCGAAAATAACATCAAGTTCTGAGTGCCAAAATCAGGATCTGTGGAAAGATTTCGGATTAGACAAAAGTTCTCACATTCCTACACCAGCTTTTGATGAGGTCTGCAATGAATATTTCAGAAATGCAAAAGACAAGATTAATGTGAAATCTGACTATAAAGACCTTAACAATGGGATGATATCCGGTTCTGCTCCAGCTCATTGCTACTTCTTCCACAAGGATTCAAGAATTCAGCAACTTGTTCGTGACCGGTTGCCATATTTCTTTCCTTTGCGATCATGCTACAATCCAGAACATGAGCAATCCAATGAGGCTGAAATTGACTACATGTAAGATTCTGAGGCTTTGTTCAGCTTTGTACGTTTTCTAGTATTCTCCGTTTCCTATCATGAATTTTCTGCAGGTCACAATTTGTTCATCATGACAATTCCAAGCAATCCAATAAGATGCAAAACGTTGAGAAAAGCACCACAATAAACAAGAAGAATTGTAAAATATCGCAGCTTAACAACTCTCAAGATCCAGGGAACTGGGTTAATCCAAAAGATTCTACTGGAAATACAAGAAACGCTAGCAACAGAAGGGTACAGGCAGTTGATAAATCATCAGGGCACTGGTATACAAGTTCGGATGGAAAACGAGTGAGTAAAACATTATTTTCTAATGATATGGTGGCTCCTACATTATTATCAGCACTTGCTCTTGAAAAAAAATCCTTGTCGCTTGCATCATCCGTGCTTCCTTGCTACTTATATAGCTGCTGGAGAATAACTCCAGTATATGATGTGTGCTTTTCATATGTATCATTGAAATCATATTATGACCGGATTGCTATAAACTATTCCAGGTTTATGTGAACAAAAATGGCCAGGAATCGGCTGGTCGAAATGCTTACAAGCAATACAGACTGGTATATTTGTGTTTATAACTAAGTGCTATTCTTCGTGTTTAAGGATAATATATGCACACATATTCGTTGCTAACATTTATTCCTCAACAGGAAAGTGGATCGGGTTTCAAAAAATCGAAGAGAAAAACAGCTTCAAACAAGAGAACTGCTGCCAAGAAGTCTGCTCCAAGGAAGAAGTAGTTCGTTGTGTCGTGTATTTGCAAGATAAGTGCGCGTAGATATTTTTTTGTTTCTGTTTAATGTGGCTGTCCAGAAGGTGCTGAGAGAGCAAATTTCCATATCAAATTCATTGTTACATATTCACAGGAACTATCAATTCCTATTCTCTTTTAACAAATATCAATTTATTTTCTATTGCATTTTCTGATTTGGTTTTGTGTAGACGTATAGCCTATTGTGTTTGTTCAGAATTTAATCAGTTTTGTATTCATTTCAGCCTGAAAAAAATGTTTAATTATCTTAGTTGTCAAATTGGAATTCGAATCGTAATGGTCAATTTTTGAATCGTAAATCGAATCGAAGTAATAATTTAAAATATATTAAAATAAATATTTTGTAATAAAAATATTATAAATAAATAATTATTAAAGTTTAGTATTGATTTTTGAATCGTGGATCGTAAGATTAAAGTTTCAAATCGTACCTGAGGTCTTCTTATTTAACAACTGATGGGCATAAATGACATCTAAAATTTGAATCGTTTAACCTAAGAATTGAATCGAATAGTAGGATTCGAATGGTGGATTGTCGGATTTTGATAATTATGATCTGATACTTGATGTTGCTTCTATAGTTGGATTATATTTATGCAGTGTTCGAGAAGTCGGCCGCCCTGGCGATAAGTCGCCCGACTAGTCGGTCGAAACCTCGTTAGCGCCCCGTTTTGGGCCGAATCGGCGTGGCTGAGAGTAAGACCGAGGCTGACGAAGAAATAGGACTACATATGGAGATTAATGATGAAATTTGATGTCTAAACTATTTGAATATTGTTTTGCAAAACTTTGACATCTTTTTTAGTATATTTTTTTATTCTATTTATGTTAAACCTTTATATATATATTTTTTTTTGATTAAAAAAATAAGAGGAAGAGGTTGCGCTGGTCGGCCGCCTAGTCGGCCGAGTCGACCGCCCTGGCCGATAAGTCGCTGGGCGGCCGGGGGCCGATCCGCTTCCGCATCCAGACTTCTCGTACATTGTATATATGTAACCGTAACACTTGCATCATTGTAAAATGGAAGATAATATGGAGCAGGAAGGAAAATTCTTGCAGGAAAAGAACAATAACACCATTGGGCAGTATACCATTAATTATGTAGTGACCTACAATTAATGCTCATACCAATAATATTGCAATAATTTTACTTTTACATATCATTTTCGGATATGATTTGCTAGAAATTATACGTCCACGCAAACTCAATCCTTGGAGTCTTGGACATCGGATGTCTCTAGAATATTAGAAAGATACCGATATATTTAATTTGTTATATTGCGTCTCACGACAAAATTGTCTGTCAATGCACTTATCCAAAAAAAAAAAAAAAAGTCTGTCAACGCAACTCGGACGGTAGAAGTGCCGGCAGAAATGGAGATTTATCTTCCAGTCATAGCTTTTGAACTCCTGTGTTCAGTCTGCCTGTGAATATTCCGCTTCAGAGCTTTCTCTCCAGGTACCTCTCTACTTGTTATGATTGAAGTCTCACCGTCTGTGTGCGGTTTATCCGAGTAGCGCATTTCTGTTTTTTCTTATGGTGTATTTGTGGTGGAACGTGGAAGTGGAGTTTAACCCGATTAGCAGGTTGTTTTGGTTCTTTTGAGTTCGAATAATTGTGGGATTATTGGAAATGATATGTAGCTGTCTATAAACTATGGAGAAAATCTATCTCTTTATTTCTCAGTATGAGAAATTCAGGTGCTTTCCTTCCAGCTGCTACTTGACTTTAAGCCACTTAAAGCCGGTCCAAACATTCTTTCTAATCTGAATTGTTTTGATAGGAATCTTTATGATTCTGTCGGACTTTCTATTTACAGCAATAAATGTTAATGATTTTGTCAAGATTCTAGTAATTTATTTCTTCAACTTCATTTACTTTTGAGTTAACTGTTAATTTTAGAAACTTTGTTGTCTGCCTCTCTCTCATGTTGCGTACCTTTTTCGTTTGATATAATCCTTAAAATTCTCATTTTCTGATAGCCTGATAGATAATCCTCCTGAATTCATATTGCCTAACTCTTTAGAATTCAGACAGGTAACACAGTTTGATTTTCATTGTTCCAGTCTATATTTTACTGATGGATAATCCCGGGGTAGTTGGTTTCCTGAGGAACCGGAGGTTTGGGAGCCACTCCAACGCCGCCGGCACCTGGTTGAACATGGCAGTTACGCGGCCTAATCTGCCAAGGGCATCGGAAAAGGCGGCAGCAGGGACGAATAAAACAGTTGGAACTGATGAGGAGTATGAGGGTGATGATGGGTTGTTTGCGATTTTAATATCATGGTTGAAAATATTGGTCTGCTTTGTTATTTTGGCATTCACTACATTCATCTGGTCGATCATAATGGTGGTGCTGCTGCCTTGGCCTAACCAGAGGATTAAACAGAGCAACATCTGTGCCCGTGTCACGGGGAGAATATTCGTAAGTTCCAAATTGGGTTTATGGTTGTGGATATGGATATTCTCAGTTGCCGTAGGATTTCCTCATCTATATAACTGGGGCTGAATGTTAGGTGCCGAATAAATGAGTTACGTGCCGAATTCTAATCAAACGCGATTGTGATCCAACACTTAGATCTGACGATCACGATTAGAATTCGGCACATAACTCATTCATTCGGTAGCTAACATTATGCAACTGAAGATTTTTCTTTGTTCAATCATGTAGCATGTTTTTGGTTTAATTTTCTTTAGTGGTTTGAACTTAACATCTGATATCGGAAGGCACGACGGTTAGAGGTGTTGAGAAAATAGGACCGATAGAGCCAAACTGCAGCTAATAATTTGTAGGAAATAATACTGAAGATAAATAG
>JAOYMZ010058579.1:0-13213 GCA_025802335.1 Pinguicula primuliflora
AACCTTGTGTCTGATCCACGGAAGTCTATGACAGTCTGTGATGCTTGTCATAAGGGCAAGCAAGCTCGTTCTCCCTTCCCTTTCCATATTCCCCATACTTCGTCTGTTTTTGAATTAGTCCATGGAGATCTTTGGGGTCCGATGAACACCCCGTCAATTAAAGGGGCTATATATTTTCTCACATTGATTGACGGTTACAGCAAGTGCACTTGGGTTTATCTGCTGAAGGAAAAATCTCAGATTCCAGGTTTTCTTGAACAGTTTGTTAAAATGATTAAAACGCAGTTCGGCTCTTGCATCAAATTTCTAAGGACGGATAACGGTTCTGAATTTATTAATTCATCTTGTCCTGCTCATACCACTTCTTTGGGAATTATTCATCGAACGAGTGCCCCTTATATGCCTCAGCAAAATGGAGTTGTTGAGAGAAAGCATAGACATTTATTAGACAAGGCCTGAACTCTGATGTTTCATTCAAATCTCCCTAAGCACTTCTGGGGCGATGCAGTGCTCACAGCCACATATTTAATCAACAAGTTACCTTCGACGACCTTGAAATGGAACAGCCCACACGAGATTCTTTTTGGTTCACCGCCAGATCTCTCAAACCTCAGACCATTCGGTTGTTTGTGCTATATGGCCAATACAAAACCGCACAAAACAAAGATGGAAGCCCACGCTTTTCGATGCATATTCCTTGGATACGTTGCCGGAAGTAAGGCATATCGTTTATATGATCTTCAAGGAAGAAAGGTGGCCATCTCACAGGACGTCATTTTTTATGAAAATATATTCCCTTATCAGAAATCCAGTACCGTGGTAGCTGATCAGTTGTCACCCTGGGATGAAGGATCTCAGAGTATTACTGTCGTCCCTTTACCAGCCTTGATACCTCATCATCAGACATACTCATCCGAGCAATCTGCTCCAACACATCCTGGTACGCCCACACTTGAGAAAAATGATCAAATAGAAATGTCTTCTACTCCTCTCGTTTCAGGCAGTGAATCAACAGTTATACCAGTCTGAGAAACGACAATTCCAGAAAATGTTAATCAATCGTCTGATAACGAGTGTCCTCAGCCTATTCGCAAAAACACTCGTGTTACTTCTGCACCCAAATGGCATGCGGATTATGCAATGCACTCATGTGATGATTCCTTGACTCCTGCATCAGTGTGTTTGCTGAAAGCCACCAATACGACTGATCCTCACACATTCAAACAAGCTGTAATGTATCCTGAATGGATCAAGGCAATGGAGGATGAACTTTCGGCCTTACAGAAGAATTGGACTTGGATTTTGGGACTGTTGCCTTCAGAAAAGCACACTATTGGTTGCAAATGGGTATATAAAACTAAATATCACCCAGATGGTTCCATCGCAAGGCATAAAGTGCGTCTAGCGGCTAAAGGTTATAACCAGATTGAAGGGATCGATTTTCAAGAAAGCTTTTCACCTGTAGCTAAGCATACAACTGTGCGTTTGTTGCTTGCAGTTGCAGTTTCACGAGGTTGGATAGTATTACAACTTGACATAAATAATGCGTTCCTGCATGGTACACTTGAGGAGGAGGTATACATGGACCTTCCACCTGGCTACAATGAAGGCTCTCCAGGGGATGTGTGCATATTAAAGCGTTCAATATATGGGTTGAAACAATCTTTGCGGCAATGGAACAAAGCTCTTACAGCGAGTCTCTTGGCGTATGGTTTTTCTCAGTCTGCACATGATAACTGCTTGTTCATATTCATCAAAGGTGACATCTTTATTGCCGTACTGGTTTATGTGGATGACGTTCTTTTCACTAGGAATTCAGAAGTTGAAATTGAGTCTATTCGAGCTTATCTTCACAAGAAGTACAGTCTTAAGGATTTTGGGACGACCAGGTACTATCTTGGTTTGGAATTACTTCCTGTGTCTGGAGGGTTATATGTTACCCAACATAAATATATAGAAGATATTTTACATGACACTCAGCTGGTGGATGCCAAGACTGTTCCAACGCCTCTTCCCCTAGGTCTGCGATTAGCGGCCAAAGATTCGTCAAACTTGATGCCAAATCCCTCCACCTACCACACTCTTCTTGGTAGGTTGCTATACCTTAGCTTTACGCGTCCAGACATCAGCTACTCAGTCCATCATTTGAGTCAGTTCATGCAGGCTCCTCGCATAGCACATTATAACGCAGCTTTACATGTGTTTCGATATCTCAAGGGATGCTCTCACCTCGGGTTGTTCTTTCCAACGAATAATCCCATGGTCTTAATGGGCTATTGTGATGCAGATTGGGCCTCTTGTCCGGATACACGGCGATCTCTTAGTTGATATCTCATCAAGCTTGGGCAGGAAACTATCTCTTGGAAAACTAAGAAACAATTTGTGGTGTCGAGATCCTTGGCGGAAGCTTAATACCGTAGCATGGCAAGCACGGCGTGTGAACTTCAATAGATTTCTTACATCTTGCAGGATCTTCATGTCCCCATTCCCCGTCCTATTCATTTATACTGTGACAATCAAGCTGCCTTACATCTTACTGCTAATCATGTGTTCCACGAGCGGACGGAACACGTTGAGATCGATTGCCATTACATTCGGGATTTGTATAAGGCAGGATTCATTCTTCTGCTATATATCCCTTCCACTAATCAGCTCGCAGACATATTCACTAAGTCATTACCCCTACCAGTGTTCGAAAGTCTAATGGCCAAGATGAGCCTTGGTCTTTCGCCCCAGTCTCCATCTTGCAAGGGGTGTTGAAATTCATGAAGACATGAAGAATGAGGTGCAAAGGAATTGAGTCTGGATTTTTTTTACTTACACTTTCTTGTAATTGTTTTACACTTTGTCTATACATATTGGAGTCCAATGGGCCTAACACGTGCACAGACCCAAAACTTGTATGTATATACTGGATGTTTCTAGAAACACTTATAAAATACTGCTCGAGTGATTGTAAAGAGATAGACAGACAGTCTGAATGAAAAGGAAGTCAATCGTTTTCTTCGGTGATTTTTCTGTGGCACGATTCTTGGTTAATCGATCGTTCTGTGTAAGTGTATCTAAACCAAAGTTATTCGTCTATCGTCAGTCTTGCGAATTCTGAATATCTTGGCGTTCAAGAAACACCACGTAATCTCGATTTCACTGGCTAGAAAGTTGACACAATCTGGTGTTCCTTTTGGATTTGCCACATTTGTTGATGTTGAAAACATTGCACTCTTAGAATTGAAATTGAACAATATTTGGATTGGTAGCAATAAGCTACAAGCAAATTTAGCGTGATTCATGAAATGTCATAAAGGGGCCGTGCAACCCCGGCCTTCTACACGAAGCTATGTCATCAAACAGAGTGGAATGAGAAATCAACAGAATTACAAAGCAGCACTTATCAAGGAAAATAAAGTGTCGGAACCAAGACAAAAAGCTCCCATAGATACTGAAAAGAAAGGCACTTGGGCAAATGGGGCCTCAACCTCTAAAGATCGAAATATACCAGCCATCCTAATGCAAGTCACGAATGCAATGAGACAGAATGTAATCCAATTTAAACAACCAACCAATGCGCAAGTAAATCAGAAAGGACATACTATGGAACTGATGTTCAAAACCATAGCAAAGGACTCTAGTAGCTAAGGTATAGTAAGGTGTGCCGACTGAAATAGAAAGAAGGATGGAAAGATCTGGCAATTGAATTGAAAAGGGGAGGCTACAAACAAATAAGATTTAGTCCAATGGGCAATGGAAAAGTGCCAGTGTGGGAAGAGGAAAACACATAACTGGAAGCTTTGTTCACAATGGACCGTGAATGGTTACAAACTTGGGTAGGTGACATATCGGAATGGACAAATAATCCCCTGAATAAGAAGAGGCTAAGGTGGGTAAAACTTTTTGGTATACCCTTCTCGTGTTGGACTACAGACATCCTAGAAAAAATAAGGGCAAAAATGGGAAAGGTTATTAGAATTGATGCAACAACTCTGGAAAGAAAATATCTAGAAGCAGTCCAGATTCTCAACAAAACGGATAATTCACAAAGTCTGAATGGAAACCTCTGGGTAACAATAGATGGTCAGGAATATGATGTAGCAATTGTGGAGGTGGGAGAAAACCTGTTTGTGGATGAGCAAAAGAATATAACAGTGGAACTGGAGGATATCAGTAGCCATAGTTTGGGGGATGAGTACTCGGCATTCAAGGAGAATATGGAAGTGATGGAATCTGAAGACGAGCTAGATAAAATCCCTAAGTCGACAAGGCCAAAACCGCAACTCTATCCCGAACCAGCCAAGGCAGTGATCATAAACAAGGAAGGAAAGGAGGAAGGAGAGACGATAAATGATAAGGAAAATACTGAGCAATATGATGAGAACCAAGTACTAGGCGAATTGCCAGGGGGAAATTCTGGGAACTGATCCCTGCGGATGACACAAGAGGAAAATTGACCACTCTAGATTCAACAAGGGCTGATGAGACAGATTCTGGCGTGGTCCGTAGTAGTATTTTGGACACATTTCAAGATGGGAATGACAGAGACAACAGAGAAATGGATAATGTGGAAGCGCATAGTGTGATGGGATATGAAGCAGATAAGACATCTCAGGAAGGCAAAGTAAAGGACATAGTGAATCAAACCAGGAATTAGGATAAACTGAGTGCGGTGAATACAGAAGAGTGAATTTGGAAACAAAAATGGGAAACAAATATTATGGACATAATGTTGTAGTGCTTAAGAATAGACATGGCTTCTGAAAATGTAGTGGCTAAAAATGCAGTGATGGTATTGCCCGATACAGAGACATCGAAAGAGCAGCAGAATGACACACAGGAGTGATAAGGATCTATTTAAGGCTTATTTCATGCATTAGTTTATATCATTTCATTCCCTAAACACTAAGATTATAGCTCAAATTATGTTTATTTCAACTAGATTGGAGAAATACATACATATTCATTATTCATATCCATTCTAGCTTGATTTATACATATTTTGATAGGAATTGATCAAAGCTCAAGAGCCAAATTCAAAGATGACCGAAATGGAGATGATCTATTCATGTTCGGACCTTGTGCAACATTTGGGCAACCTTAGGACGTGCTATATACATGTTTTGGACCCTCAAATTCAAATAAATAAGTGCATTCAAGTCTTGGGGACAAAACTACACAATTTGGGAAGTTGTCAACCACTCTTGCAAAAGATGTTCATCCATTTCGGGAAAGAAGAGTGAAATGACTTTAGTGACCTTGAAACAACCATATCTCTCCAACCAAAGTAGGGATTGATCTGAAATTTCACCAGGAGATTTATCAAATAGTCCTCTACAAGTTTTATGTTTATTAAGAATCCAAACAACGAGTGGAGGATAGAGTTTGAAGCTGATATATCACAAGTGGTCCAGATTCAGTGCAGTTACTGTCATGATCCTTGCATCTGGCATATCTCTCAAACGGATGATGGGATGATCCTGTAATGTTACCACAACCTATACCTTGAAGTCCTCTACAACTTTACACTTTGGACGCAAAAGGTGCCGCCAAGGGGGTCCTCAACCCTAATCTTTATAATGTATCCAATCTGTGCGCAAAGACACATATATCCTTACTAAATGAGGAAGGTGAGCACAAAATCGAAGGGGACTTGTGGTAAATGACCATGAAAACTTTTTCTACATATACTTGAGCTCCTAATTCAGTAATAACAACTTTGTAGGTCGCTTGGAGGCCACACTTGAGGTGGAAGAGGCAATTTGGAGGAGAAGAAACTCTTGGACAAGGAGGAAGCTTAGAGTTGATCATCTAAAGCAACTTCAATGGAGTTTTTCTTCCCTTCCTTTACATTTTTAGTATCTCTTGCCTTAGGCATGAGCTAAGTAGCTAGATCTAAGGCTCGGTTGAGCCTCATTATGGATTTTATGCCGATTTAATCTATGATGTTGTTTTAGCTTACTTTGATGTGTATGGGTGTGCTTAATTTTCCTTTTGAATGAGATATTGAGTTCTCTTGCATGTTTGTTCTACCTTGCGAGTCTTTGTGCCGATGAGTGGTGAAAACCACGGTTCATTGTGTGACAGAATGGACCAAGAAGTTACGACCATTCGTTAGTATGAGTACATTGATTAGCCTGGATTTGATCTTTCATGTTACTTGCATGTTTAGTCGCCTTTGCTAATTCTCGCACCGATGGAAATCAATCTGAATTGCAGCATGCTGGGAGATTTGGTTGAACAGGAATCAAAGATTTTTTTTGAAGGAACCAATTCGATGTTACCTATGCCAAGAAGAATCAAAAACAGCACATCACTTATTCTTTACTTGCATAGAAACGAAAAAGGTATGGATTGAAATCTAGAAATGGATGAAAATTACCGATGGATTGCAACCACCAACTCTGTAAGAACACACGTCTTGTAAACCAAATTCAATTGCAAAAGAGCCATGGAAATCAATCTGGATTGCAGCATGCTGGGAGAATTGGTTGAACAGGAATCAAAGATTTTTTTTGAAGGAAATTCACAATCAACTGAGCAAATCACTACGAAAATCAAGATGTTAACCTGGTCCTGGATGAAGACAAAATGGCACCCACTGGTGACAGAAGATAACCCCGCGCGCAGAACAGAAGGATTCCGGCGATGGTTCAATGCGCCGGAGACAGAAACAAGAGAAAACGGCGTTATGTTTAGAGACGCAGGTTAGGATGTTTTTTGGCTCCGAAAAACGATTTCAGGAATGGGCTGTGTACATAAGCCCAAAATTGTGCATGTTGTAAATTTATCAAAATTATAAATAAAATATACCTTGCTTACCAAAAAAAAGAAGTGCTCAAGAAGTAAGGACCAACATGTGTCACTTAAGGACCACATGTGTCTCTTTATCCTCCCACTTTATTCCTTCATCAATCTCCACTTACTCCACAATATCTCATATATTGGAAGTGGAAAGCTCACAACTTTTGGGTATCAATTTCCATTCATCCAAATACAATATGTCATTTCATAGTATTCTTTATTCCATCAATTAAGTAGATTTCTTATGAAATGCATATATTTTTCAACATTCTCCCACATGAATGAAATTGTTTCCTAGAAATACAGACTCAAAGCTTAGTGATAGATTTATGCGGTCAATACCTAGTTAGGATAGGTAGGCATTACCCCTTGAATCTTCCCTTGCGAAGTTGTATCAACTTTACTGGCTCATCAGTAGACGTGATGTCTTTGAACTCCTCTGCCTTTTATGTAAACGAATAATATTGTTCGCATCGATATCTTCCTGACAGTGTTATGGTTCTCATAGTTTATATTCATTTTGGCACTGGACATCTGCCTGATTCTGCGAGAGTTTTTAGAGAATAGCCCCCATCAATTCTCCTTCGAAGCGGCCCCTCTTCTCGCTCACATAGGTGATATCTTAATTAAGAGTAACCCGCATTACTCCGCTCGAACAACTTCCCTAAGATTTCCGATGCATAATGATCATTAAAAGCCAAATTGCATGATCTTTCCTGTGGATATCACCGTAAATAATTCGAGTTTACTTCGATGGATTCGAGTTTACTCCGACATATTCGAGTTTACTCCGACACATTCGAGTTTATCCTGATAGTGACTACCGAGGTTGTTATAGGTAGGTTGTCCCTTTGAACTTAGATCTTGGGATCTTCAGTCAACTAGGTTAGGTTTCCTTTGCATCAAACTTTTCGTTCTATGGGCTTTAAACTCATTTCTCTCGATGTCATTTTAACTTAATCTCTATTTAACCCTTTGGTTAGCAGATCCTCTATGTTATCCTTTGACGTCACAAAGTCAATAGTAATAACTCCTGTTGAGATCAGTCATCTAACGAAATTATGTCTGTCACGACCCAATAATTCAGCAACAGAATATATATACTAAATCCCCTAGCAATCCATAATCAACACTCAAATAAAACTAGACTTTTTGTTCAACAAGGTAAATAGATCAATCCATACACAACATTTAAAACAAAAGGAGTAACTGTTTGAGGTATTACATCCTCTCTTTCCTACCAACAAGGGATATGCATCTTATTGAATAGAAAATAAAATAACAACAACAATGAACTTTGCACCCCTCTAGACGTGACCCTGAAGTGAATCAATCATTCGTCCAATACGGTGTTGCTACCTCACCACTTGTGCACTTTTCGCGCATGAAAAGTCGTGCTGGATATACGCCCACATTTTCACACGTGACTAAAAATTATTATTTGTGGAAGTATGATAATTTATTAGTTATTATTTTAATATTTTTTTAATAAATATTATTTCAAATGGAATAAAATGGTCAATTTACATCAAACTAAAACAAACACTCGAAGTTATCAATACTATTGGATAAGAACCTTATAATCCCTGCGTGAAAAAATTCTATTTATATATATTTTATTAACAATATTTGGTTATATTATCATGTGTCAATAATTACGAACAAAAATTTTATTATTTAATTTTTTTTGTAATTGTTATCTTTTTTTTTGTTATCCCGAAAATAAATTCAGTTCATTGAATGATGTTGAAGTACATAGAATAATTTTACGCCCCCTAAAGAGCCAAATAAAAAGCTTTGAATCTTTTTTTTTTTTTTGGTAAGTAAAAAGCTTTGAATCTAAAGTCCAAAGATCTTTGCTTGAGTGAGAAATGGATCTTTGTAGAGCCTTGGTGGGCTTAAGTGTGTAGTTGAAAAACTTAAAGAGCAAATAGACAGTTTACCCTGACGTGATCATAATAATCTAGGCGTCGGACTTACACGGGGTTACCTCCTACTCAATCCGAACCATTTAAGTGAGATGGTAAATCATCACGTCTCCTTAAAACTTTTTCAGGCAATCCTCCGAGGAAAGAGAAATCCGATAAAAGGAAAGAGTATGACACTCGATTTGCCTTTTGTACAAAATTTGTGAATGTGTCTACCTCATGTGTGCCTATCTAGATACCTTTTCCTAGCCCTAATCTGAGTGTACCCTTACTACATATCCCAATTTGGCTAAATCCTTGCATGATAACTAATCTTGTCTCACTAAATCATATCACACTTTATTTTATCTATCTAGTAACATCCAAATAATATTTTTTTTTCGTATTAAAATCGTACTAGTGCCATTTTTATAAAGTTGCATTATAACTTGCCCCAGAGCCCAGATAATCAAATTAAGCAGACCCATAGGTTTTGACATTAAGATGGTCCAACTACTGGCCTTCAACAACAATTAACGGATTGGGAAGTGAAGTGGACGCCAAGATATGAAACCAACTCCACATATTTGTCATTACCTGCCAATAATCGATCAAAAAATGATCAAATAAAAGATAGTACAGTGATAAAATAAATATACGTTTTATCTTCATTCTCGACCTATATAAGTGATCAAGACATAAAGAAATACTTGTCAATGATATTTGCTTGGCTGCATTCCTACTGGGGTAATGCAAGGAGAAGGCCGTGTGGTGGTGAGAGGCCGTGTCGAAATCGATGAACGGCGACCGTTCCGGTCGGTAAAAGAAGCAGTCGCACTGTTTGGTGAGAAAATACTTGCCGGTGAAATATATGGCAATAAGAGCAAAGAGGTGGTGACTCTTGTTTTGAAGAATTTTTGTAGGAACCTATAAGGTCATAAGTTATGTTCTACATAGTGGTCTCTTAGGATATTTATGCCTCAACTAAAGTAGCCCTCGGCCTTGACTAAATATCGTTTAAGCGCCCACTTAAGCTACTTATGCGGACATCTGAACGGTCTGCGTGCTGGACGGTCCATGACCGCCCGGGGCAACTAACAATTAGGGTAGTGAGTTATATTACATTTGAGAAATGTATGCATCGTTTTTGCTCAGGTTCAAGAAAAAATATCAAGTAATGCGGAATTTGAAGGGCCATCCAAGACCGTTAAGCTTGAAGAGACCAAGAAAAACTTACAAAAAGCAAAAGAAGAAGGTAACCTCATGGCTCACAGTTTAGATTCTCTAAAGCAAGAGCTTGAACGAACAAAGATAGAGCTGCAACTCCTGAAAAGTTCCTTGAATTTGGGCGAGGAATCCGGGATTGAAGAGGTAAAGTTCGTCGAAAATGCCGCATATTCTGAAGATGGCCTGATTCAGTTTCAACCGAGAAGATCAATCAAGTTTGCAGCTTCTCCATTGCTGCCAAAGACTGTCACTAGCAATGGTGAAGAAGCATCCCCGTGCAAGAAAGAAACGAAGAAAAAAAATTTCGCTCGGTTGTTGGGTGGGTTACTTGTAAAGAGAAATGGTGGGAAAGATGGTGAGTCAACATCTTTATAGTGAAAGAGAAATGATCTGCCAATCACCTCAACACTCATTGGACTTGTTAAGCAAATTTTTCATTCACACAAAATTCTTATATACTTACAAGTACAATCCTCATACTTCAAGCTCATGGGCTTACCAAATCAAACTAAACATATCCAGTAAATCCCGTCCTTAAGTAGGGTCTGAGAGGGTAAAATGTAAGTAATCATACCCCCATAAGCACACCCACTTCACGGAGATGCAGACCAAAATGTATGTCACTGCTCAAAAGAAACAAATGCACTTGACAGTATCCGAGACCAGCATACACTTATCACAACGTCAGCTGTGAGCAAACACCATCAACATTTTGACTGTTTCCAAACCACCCATATAACCTGCAATGATATTCTCATGGCACTATAGAACACAATTTATAATCCAATAAGACACATAAATGGTTCACGTAACCACATTCCAATACCATAAACAAAAGATCCTTCATCCTTGGCCTTAATCCATTTCCATGTTGACGCTTGCACCTGATGTAATAACCTGTTCGTGGTGACCATCTCATCCGAAAATGAGATGTATTCCTGTTCAACCAAATCCCCCACATAACAACACACCAAATGGCCATCCAAATATGCCCCTTGACACTACATGGTTTCAATAATTCAAAATGAGATAAGGAATACCCATTTCCAACATTTGGTGCCCATGACCAATTTAAGACCAAACTCCAAACCTCCATAGCAAAGGAACATTCTTCAAACACATGTTTTACATTTTCTGCCACACCATCACATTTGGGGCAAGCGTCACTTAGTTCTGCGGCAATAATATGTCTCCTCTTCAAATTAGATACAGTAGGTAAACGATCCTGAAACATTCTCTATCCAAATAAGGCCACGTTCTTGGGAATGTAGGGATTCCAAACTTTCTGCAACAAAAGTTGTAAGTCTTCATCAATCATCAGCAGGTCAGGGGCAGCATCAATTATCTTTCTTGTGGCAAGACGTATTTGCTAATGCCCAGAATAGCTGTCTTTGCAATGCCATGAGTCCCTATTTTGATCCTGCAAAATAACATCAGACAGCATGTGATGTAATCTCTCCAACACACTTTTTTCCCACACCCTCAACTCTCTTCTCCAACAAAAACTCCATCTCCACTCATTTCCCACCCATTGACCGTGATCAGCAACGCTATCTTCTTTTCGTCTATCTAAGATATATAATCTCACAAACTCATATTTCAACACCTTTCCTCTACACCATCTTCCCAAAATCTAACCTTTTTCCCATCCCCATTCTTATTTCTAATATTTCCCCATCCATTCTTCACTAGCCACCCTTTGTATATTCTTCCACCACACCGAACACTTAGCTACCCCCACTTCCCCTCCACACTTGCATACTACCCTCACCACTCCTTTCATGAAGTTCCCTCATGGGCCACATACAACTTACCTCCCTTTCCATATTTTGATCTTAACACCCTCTTCCATAGTGTATCTTTGCCATCTAAAATGTTTCCTACCCATTTTACAAACAGTGCCCTATTCATGTCCTCAAACCTACGTATTCCCAATCCCCCTATCTATGGGTTGACATATTTCATCGCTACCCATGCCACTCTTTTTTGCTCATTCCTCACTCCCCATAAAAAATCCTACAGATTGATTCAAGTGGTGTAACACTTTCTTAGAAGCTAAGAACATGGAAAAATAATGGATAGGCAGAGAGGATAACATAGATTGAATAAGCACAAGCCTACCACCCATCGATAGACTTTTGTATCTCCAACTCCTCACTTTGTCTCTCATTCTTTCATCCATTTGACTCCACATCCTTCTATAAGATTTTCGTGCCCCAATGGGCAATTCAAGGTAAACAAAAGGCAAACTACCCACTTCACAGTTTAAAAGCAAAACACCTCATTGGTCTATTTGAATACTGTTCTCATTCAGTCACTTTTGATGGACGAAATCAAAATTTGTCATCATCCAAATGCTCGTATGAAAGCGACTTCAAAATTGATTGTGGATTTTGATTTCAATGATTGAAATGTATTTTGGGCTTCAGGCTAAATTATTTGTACTGTAAAATATTTTCTAGGGCTTTATATTTTTATACCGATAAACGCTACAACCAAAAGTGTTGACCGGATTTAGAGTCTCCTCCGATCACACATTTTAATCGATGGACAAAAACATTTGAAACGACAAAAATCATCGCATGCATAGATAGAATGGCCTTAACCCCATAAATGGAATATGATAATTATAATAAGGGGAGCTCGACCCCCCTTAGGTAAAATTTGTGAGCCTACTTGAATTCATGATGGCCGAAGGAAGAACATCAAATGTAGAGAAGGAAGAACTATTGATACACAATGAGAGACCATCAAAAAATCTTATAGTTGCCAACTTGAAGGTAATCTTGTTGAAATGTGTGAAATGTCCCCAAAACCCAGAGTATAAATAGGAAAGGTTGGGGCCACTCTAAGAGTCCGTTTAGTCCAGATTTAATGTTTCGAGTTTGATTTTGATTTCGAGCATTACCGGTATTAACTTCAAACGTAGTAAACACAATATCGGTTTGATTTTGATTTGAAGAGTTATGGTTTCGCGTGTTTACTTCGAAGTTGAAGAGTTATGGTTTCGCGTGTTTACTTCGAAGTGGATTTAGGCTGATTGAACAATTAAATGAACGTGCAATGTCTAAAATAACCTTCACGCTGTATACACTGGATCCAGCAATCAGACCTATATCAAACACAGTAAACATATTCCCCTGGGATCCGACAATCAGACTTAAATCAATTACCTTCAAACACATGAAACCTAAATCAAATAACAGAAGTCATACATAACAGAGTGCTCTGAAATTCGAAACTGTGATGAAATACACTCGAAAAATGTGATCAAATACACTCGAAAA
>JAOYMZ010058590.1:0-13213 GCA_025802335.1 Pinguicula primuliflora
TCGAAAGGGACACCACCTTTTGTTTCTTGCTTCTCCATGTCACCAAGTTACCTCCAACGAAGGTAAAGTATTCGGACGTTGGTCTTCTGTCAGTATGACTCTCAGCCCAATCGACATCAGTGTATGCCTCTAGTTTCAGATGTCCATAGTTACGAAACAACACTATCCTCAAGACTGCATCCCAATGGTCCTTCTGTGGTCTATGCATGAACTGACTAACAACTCCGATAGTATAAGCGATATCTGGTCTTGTGTGTGCCAAGTAAATCAATTTCCTAACTAGGTGCTGATAACGGCCTCGATCAACATCCTCTCCATTGTCAGAAATCTTGGGCCTGAGATTTGAGGCCATTGGAGTGTCGACGGGCTTGCACTTCAGCATCCCATTCTCTGTCAGTAAGTGCAGAATGTACTTCCTTTGGTATATATGAATGTCCAAAGGAGATCTCATCACCTCAATATCCAAGAAGTACTCCAGGTCTCCTAGATCCTTCATCTCGAATTCCATAAATAGGTTTGTTTTCAAAACTTCCATCTTGGCCACATCGTCTCCTGTGATAATCATGTAATCAATATATATGACGAGACATGTCATGCCCTCGTTTCTCCTCTTAAAGCACAGAGTGTGATCAGAATTACTCTGGTCATAACCATATCTCTTCATAGCCACAGTGAATCTCCCAAACCATGCCCGCGGAGACTTTTTCAAGTCATATAGTGCTTTCTTCAATCTGCATACCTTCCTATGTTGAAATGTCTGAGAAAACCCTGGAGGTCCATCCATATATACTTCCTCTTCAAAATCACCGTGCAAGAATGCATTCTTGACATCATACTGAAATAATGGTCACTCCTTGTGTGCTGCAATAGAGAACAAGACACAAATTGTGTCAATCTTGGCAACAGGGAAAAATGTCTCTGAATAATCCACACCATATGTCTGGGTGTAGCCTTTAGCTACTAGTCTTAACTTGTACCTCTCAATAGTGCCATCAGCCTTCGTTTTGATAGTATAAACCCACTTACACCCCACTGTCCGTTTTTAATCAGTGAGTCTGCAGGTTTTCCGTGTCTGATTCTGTGCCAGAGCAGTCATCTCAGTTTCCATAACCTTCTTCCACTCGGGTATAGACATAGCCTCATCAATATTCCTGGGAAGATCCTCTCGATAAAGTGCGGTGGTGAATTCCTTGGCAGAGGTAGCCTCTCCTCCCCTGAACAAGTTCACCAAAGGATAGCGCTGAGAGCCTGGAATATGATCCCGAGTGAACCTCCTAGGTGGGATGCTGCGAGTGCTCTTGGGAGGTAACACCCTTCCTGAGCATTCTAGAACGTGATCTGGATCTATCATCGGGATACCTGAGAAAGACGTGCTTGGAGAAGCATCAGAGTCATCTGTGAGCACAATAGGTTCAGGTACAAGGGTACATACCTCGATATCCAGCGATGAGAGTGAGCATGGTGTGGTGGCACTAGGCGGATCCACAGGAAGAGTAGGAGGGACAAGTGGCTGAATATCCAGTAGGGATGATGGAAAAATCCAGTCTAGTGTATCATGTACATCTCTACTCTCCCCCCTGAGCACTTGACTGGATGCACTAATAATAAAACTCTGAATCCACGAAATCACAATGTGTCGTAACAAGAAATTTGCAAAGATCATTTCAATCCACTTCAAAATCATCTTGCTTGGGGCCAAAACCATGAATTGATAAAGTGGAAGAGTGCTGGGAACATGTCTCAAAAGGATAAGCCGAGCCCCATGTAAAGACTATTGACATTCCAACTCTCCAATTTACTTTGTATCTTTAGAATCAACGGAGAGAATAACTAGATCTCTTACATCCTTTATACAGCGGAATCCCCAAATAGGTATGAGGCAGGGTGCTGTGGGATAGTCATGTCCATGATTCTATGTATGCAATCTGTTCAGCAGAGGCTTTGGAAGATATAAGCACTTATGCCGATTAATTTTCTGTCCCGACATCAATTCATATTCTTTCAACAGTGTAAACACTTCTTGGAGAGCCTTCTGCGTTCCCCTAGTAAACAATAATAAGTCATCAGCGAAAGCCAAGTGTGAAATAGTATCACATCCTTTCGGGATTCTATATGAGCACTAGCTTTTCTCTTGAACCAATGCATTAAGACCCATGCTAAGAGCCTCAGCTGCAATAATAAAGAGGGCTGGAGAAATCAGGTCCCTTGCCTTAGTCCCCGGGTAACTGGGAAGAAACCATAAGTCTGTCTATTCCAAAGAAAAGAAAACCAGCTATTTGCAACCAGACGCCAAATTAAATCAATAAACACCTCACAAAATCCAAATGAATGTAGTGTTCTAACAAGACGAATCCACGAGACCAGGTCAAAGGCCTTCGCCATATCCAGTTTAATCACAACATTAAACCCCCCTTGCCTCCTGTCCAGTGAATGAAGTAACTCCTGTGCTAATAGGGTGTTATCCGAGATAAGGCGACCTTTCACAAATCCACTCTGCTGTTGCGAGATAATATGAGGCAAGATCTCAGTTAGTTGAGTTGAGAGAATTTTTGTAATCACCTTACCAGCAAAGTTGCATAGGCTAATCGGTCTGGGATTAGACATACTTCTCAGAGTGTTGACTTTTGGGATGAGAGACACGAGGGTGGAGGTGATGTCTCTAGGCAGATCATGTCCCGCAAACACATAGTGGATCAAATTTATCAAGTCTTTGGAAATAATTTCCCAACACTGCTGGTAAAAGAATCCGGAGAAACCATCCCTCCCTGGAGAACTCTCACCATTCATAGCAAACACAACTTTTTTAACTTCATCCCTTTCTAGCCAAGTAATAAGTGTTGTGTTCGTCTGCACTGTGACTAGCAGAGGTATAAACCGCAATAGCTTTGGATCCTCTAATATTGGTTCTGCTGTCACGAGATTAGAGAAATTGTAAGGTACGCAAACATTACGTACCTTTAGGAAGGAACAATTGGGCTGAACCGAAATTGGGCTAGACTAATAAACTAACGGGCTTAACAAGTTTGGCCCCATTTCTGTTTCATAATGGTACGGGGCAGGAGCGCCCAGTTGGGCCGTGGGCCGAAGAGCAGGGAGAGGCCTGAACTCTCCACTACCCTAATTCATTTCCCGCTCCGCTGAAAAGTGGGAGATTTCACTTCTCGCTTTAAACCGCTATATTAGGGCTAATATAGATCTCACCCATCGTCGCAGGGACAGCAGGATTTGGAAAGGGCAAGTGTACGCTCGGAAGAACAAAGAGCCGGAGCACGGATAGTGAAGACAGTAACTGAAAGTAGGTGGTTTACATTCGGTCGGGGCTTTTGGGTTTTGTAGTTTGTAGTTGTTGTGGGTGTGAAATTGTTGCGTGCGCTTGTGTCCAGACCAGGGAAGGTACCGATTGCTTCACTGTTTCGTATATCTCTGTGCTTCCTGCTTCTTATGGCCCTCACTGTGCATTTTACGAAAAGTTGCAAGTTGAAATCTGTTTTTTTTAGTTCTTAAACTATGTCACAGTATGAGAGTGAGCTGGTCTCCTTCAAGGGCTGAGTCTGTCTGACTGAAATATTTGTCCGGATGAGTTTTAAACTTTAATATGAATTGCATATTTTTTTGATTTAATCTTTCAAAACAAGAGGTGGAATAGCAGAGCATTTTTTTGAAGCACAAAATTCTGTTCTGTGCAATGGGGTCTTTTAAACTGGGATTTACATTTTAACAGAAGCAATGGAGTGAGTGGTAAGGTTGAGTCTATGTTTTGATTTTGAAACTTGTTGGAGTTGGTGTTACCTTCGGGATGAACTGAGTGTTCAACCGTGTTTTCGGATGAGTTCTGATGTTAAACAAGTAATCCGTTTTGCATGTGAATCATGTGTGGATAAGAGGGTGGCCTAGAAGTCGACTTGGGCAAGGAGATGTGAGGCCTGTGTGGCAAATCAAGTGTGTAAATTATTGTGAAGGGTGCCTGTGTGGCAGACCGGTTGGGAACCTTGAGCTGAGGTGCTGGGGTGTCTCGACCGAGGACAAACAGGATGTTAGGGCCTCTGCGTGTGTGTCTCTGTATAGAGACGTGTAGTTCAGGACCAAGAAACCCGTTCTTCGAGTGTTTAGAAGGCAAGGGGTTGAGGATCCTGTACTAGCTGAGGTGTTTGAAAGAGAATCTGTGCAAATGTCATTACTTTTGGTCTTGTGCTGTTTTGGTGTTTTTAAAACCCTTTGAAGTTATATCTGAAATTCATAATATCCTGTTATTTTGCTATGTGCGAAAACTGTTATTTCATGCGTGCGCAACCCGACGAATGCGGTAGGGACAATACCACTTAGCACTGAGGTGAGTGGCGGTGCATCTCCAGCTGACCCACCAGCTAGGCCTATTGCAGTACCCGAGATGGGCACGCAAGCGGAGTCTGCTCCTCCCGTGTAGCCGGGGGCTATGACAGCGATACCTACTGAGACACTCCGTATGTTCACGGCGTTGGTGGTAGCGTATGTACCGAGCACCATACCGACGGCGACCCCTACGAGTAGTTTGACAGCTCTCGACCCGATTGGAGCCCCGATCCGTAGTGGACTGAGATATTATCAGCAAGAGTTGCATCATATGAGGACAATTACATTCTGGGGAGACAAGGGACCGGAAGAAGCTGAGATATGACTGATGGAGTTCGAGAAAGATTTGCACATGTGTGAGGCACCGGAGCAATTCAAGGTAGATCTGGCCAAGTACTATCTTGGAGGGAGAGCTGCGGATTGGTGGAGGAGTGTTGCCCCGGGGGTGACTACACAGGGCACAGTGGGATGGAGCGTGTTCCAGGAGGAGTTCCGTCAGAACTTTGTGCCAGAGGCGTGGAGGGATGAGCAAGTGATCGCTTTCGAGCGATGCAAGCAATAGTCAGGGGAATCTATGATGGACTACAATATGAGGTTTCATGCTTTGGGCAAGTACGCACCAGAAGCGATGGCTAAGACCCAGACAAAATCTAAGCGATTCTTTAACGGACTTCGGGAGTCGCTACAGGTGGCCTTGGGAGGAGTGATGATGAATCGGTTTAATAAACTATTGGACGCAGCAGTACGGATGGATCCATGGGTAGACCGCGTGGAGGGCGCTCCCAAGAAGGCACGATACTCCGAGACCCGGACGCCGTCACCGGCAGTACCCTCTCGGCGACCCCCGTCTTCTAGGCCGCGACCCTCGGGACTTGGAGGCTACTGGGCAGAAAAGATTTGCTACAAGTGTGGGAAGAAGGGACATGGACATATGACTTGCACGAGCAAGGTTGCACCGCTTCCGCCCCCACCCACGACTGCTGCGGCGCCCAAACCAGCATTGCCGCCAGGACGAGCTAGGGTGTTTGCCCTCACCAAGGAGCAGGCATAAAATCGCTTGGACGAGGTTATCACAGGTACGTCCATGCCGTTACTTTACATACTATATGGTTAAATAAATGTTGAGTCATCACGCACACTAGCGAGTAATTCCAAATGCAGGGATAAGGTAGGAATGATAGAGAATTGTTTCTACTCATACTCTCGATATTTCGCAATGTTACTGTCAGGAAAGTTTAGTGTGTTCGGCACTCTAGCATATGCATTATTCGACAGCGGCGCCGACCGATCTTTTATTGCAGAACGATTCGTTAATCGGGTTGGGGCACCTGCAGACTTTTTATCGGTGCACTGTCTGGTGTCCTCGCCATTTCAAGAAACTGCCATTGCTACTCAATATGTCCCTCAATGCCCGGTCATGATTGGGGGAAAGATCATGCTATCTGACCTAACAGTCCTAAGTATATCTGACTTCGACCTAATATTGGGGATAGATTGGCTGGCAACCAACTATGCACACATAGATTGTCGAGATAAGTGTGTGGTATTTCGGCTACCTGGAGAAATGCCATTCTCCTACCAAGGGATACAGGGGGGATGGCCTGGTGGCAAAAAGGAACTGTTATCTGCCATGCAGGCGCGATGCTTAGTACACTGTGGGCATGAAGCGTATCTGGCCTTCTTAGTCAGCACGCCAGGACAAGAGGAGAAATTAGAGGACATACCCATTGTACGTGACTTCGCAGATGTATTCCCCGATGAGTTACCTCACCTGCCCCTATAGAGGGAGGTGGAGTTTGGGATTGAGTTGTTACCGAGAGCGGCTCCGATTTCCAAGGCACCCTACCGCATGGCACCTAAGGAATTGGCGGAGTTGAAGGTACAACTGCAGGAGTTAATAGATCGCGGGCAAATTCGACCAAGCGTGTCACCTTGGGGAGCTCCGGTGTTGTTCGTGCACAAGAAGGATGGAACGTTACGATTATGTGTGAATCATTTGTAATCTGTACCCGTTGCCTCGAATTGATGACCTATTCGACCAGTTGGCAGGGGCCAGTGTGTTCTCAAAGATAGACCTACGGTCGGGGTACTACCAAATGAAGGTGCGGAATGAGGATGTAAGTAAGACTACCTTTCGCACTTGTTATGGCCACTTTGAGTTTCTAGTCATGCCGTTTGGATTGACGAACGTGCCGACAGTATTTATGAACTTGATGAATAGGGTGTTTCACCTGTACTTTGATAAATTCGTGGTGGTCTTCATCGATGATATTCTGATATACTCTCCAGAACCACAGGCACATGCCAAACATTTGAGGATCGTTCTGCGGAGACTCCGCGGTGAGTCGCTTTACGCCAAGTTTTCAAAATGTGAATTCCGGATTAAGGAGGTGGCATTCTTGGGGCATGTGATATCAGTGGTAGGGGTTGCGGTAGACCCTAGCAAGATCGAATCCATCAAATCTTGGCTGGTGCCCAGTTCGGTGGGGGAAATTCAGAGTTTTCTGGGTCTAGTAGGGTACTACCGAAAGTTCATTGAGGGGTTCTCGAAGTTATCTCGACCTCTCACGCGTCTAACGCAAAAATGAGTTAAGTTTCATTGGGACCAATTGTGTGCTGAGGGGTTCTACGGGCTGAAACAGAAGTTGATGACCACTCCGATCCTCACCTTACCAAAAGAGGGAAGCAATTATGTCGTGTACAGCGATGCCTCTAAGAATGGACTCGTGTGTGTACTGATGCAAGGTGAGAAGGTGATAGCCTATGCTTCCCGATAGTTAAAGACTTACGAATAGAATTACCCCACCCACGATCTGGAATTAGCAGCGGTGGTCTTTGCATTGAAAATCTGGAGGCACTACCTGTATGGGACGAAATGTACTATTTACACTGACCACAAAAGTTTACGCTACATCTTCACCCAAAAGAAACTCAATATGCGCCAACGTAGATAGATGGAGCTCATAAAAGACTACGATGTGGACATTCAGTATCATCCCGGGAAGGCCAATTGGGTAGCTGATGCCCTTAGTCGGAAGGGGACAGCTAACGTACCTGCCTTACTTGCAGGGGACTGGGACAGCCTAGATGTGGTGGTAGTGGATTCCATCTCACCCCAAATGGTGGCATTGAGCATGGAACCCAGCCTTGTGAGTAGGATTCGGGATTCACAACAGGCCGATGTGAGCATCCAGAGAGCCTTAAAGGCTAATTGCGAAGACATGACAGATCACCAAATTACAGCTGACGGTCGGGTTTTGAAACGCGGCCGGGTATGGATACCCGATGATGCCGTTTTAAAATAGGACATTTTAAGTGAAGCCCACCGATCACGTACTAGTATACACCCGGGGATCAATAAGATCTACCATGACCTGAAGTAGATGTATTGGTGGCCGAATCTTAAGAAAGATGTGGCAGAATTTGTAGCTAAATGTTTGGTGTGCCAGCTAGTCAAAGTAGAGCACCAGAGGCCCGGCGGCGAAAAGCAGCCGTTGGAGATTCCGGTGTGGAAGTGGGAACACATCACTATGGAATTTGTCGTGGCCCTACCAAAGATGCATAACCGGCACGATTCCATATGGGTGATTGTGGATCGGCTTACGAAGTGTGCGCACCTTTTACCCATAAATAAGAAGCAAGGTGCGGACTTATTGGCCCCGAAGTATGTGGAACACATTGTGCGACTACACGGCGTGCTAGTGAGCATTGTGTCGGACCAAGACCCGAAATTCACTTCGCAATTTTGGAGAAGTTTGCAGGCAGAACTGGGGAATGAACTCCGATTCAGCACGGCGTATCACCCCCAGACAGATGGACAGTCGGAGCGCACCATACAGACGCTAGAGGACATGCTGAGAGCTTGTGTCCTGGATTTCAAGAAGAGTTGGGACGACTTCCTACCGCTAATAGAATTTGCCTATAACAATAGCTATCACGGCAATTTGGGGATGGCGCCATATGAAGCTCTGTATGGACGGCATTGTTGTACACCCGTATTCTGGAATGAAGTGGGCAAGAAGTATATATCCGGTACGGAGATGTTGCAAATGGATAAGGAAAAGGTGGGCATCATACGAGAGAATTTGAAGAAAGCACTGGACAAGCAGAAAAGTTGGGCAGATTTGAGGCGTCACCCTCTTATCTTTGAGGAAGGGAGCAAGGTATTCCTGAAGGTGTCGCCCATGAAGGGAGTCGTCAGATTTGGAAAAGGGGGAAAGCTAAGTCCGAGGTACATCGGGCCATACGAAATATTGAAGAGAGTGGGGGATGTAGCCTACAAATTGCCCTTGCCCCATGCCTTGTCAAGGGTGCACAAGGTATTCCACGTGTCTCAGCTTCGCCAATATGTGAGGAATCCGAGTCACATTTTAGAGATAGACCAATTTTCGGTGACTGAAGACTTACGCTGCATTGAGGAACCAATTAAAGTACTGGACGTCAAGGAAGTAGAGCGTAAGGGGCGAACGGTCTCGTATGTAAAAGTACAATGGAGCAATCATACGGAAGGGGAGGCTACTTGGGAGGAAGCTCGGAAAATACTAGAACTGTACCCGCACCTATTCAGCACCACACCGGATGCAAGTTTTGAGGGAAAAACTTCAATTCAAGGAGGGGAGGCTATAAGGTACGCAAACTTTACATACCTTTAGGAAGGAACAATTGGGCTGAATCGAAATTGGGCTGGACTAATAAACTAACGGGCTTAGCAAGTTTGGCCCCATTTCTGTTTCATAATGGTACGAGGCAGGAGCGCCCAGTTGGGCCGTGGGCCGAAGAGTAGGGAGAGGCCCAAACTCTCCACTACCCTAATTCATTTCCCGCTCCGCTGAAAAGTGGGAGATTTCACTTCCCGCTTTAAATCGCTATATTAGGGCTAATATAGATCTCACCCATCGTCGTAGGGACAGGCGGATTTGGAAAGGGCAAGTGTACGCTCGGAAGAACAGAGAGCCAGAGCACGGACAGTGAAGACAGTAACTGAAGGTAGGTGGTTTACATTCGGTCGGGGCTTTTGGGTTTTGTAGTTTGTAGTTGTTGTGGGTGTGAAATTGCTGCGTGGGCTTGTGTCCAGACCAGGGAAGGTACCGATTGCTTCACTGTTTGGTATATCTCTGTGCTTCCTGCTTCTTATGGCCCTCACTATGCATTTTACGAAAAGTTACAAGCTGAATCTGTGTCACAGTATGAGAGTGAGCTGGTCTCCTTCAAGGGCTGAGTCTGTCTGACTGAAATATTTGTCCGGTTGAATTTTAAACTTTAATATGAATTGCATATTTTTTTTTGATTTAATCTTTGAAAACAAGTGGTGGAATAGCAGAGCATTTTTTAGAAGCACAAAATTCTGTTGTGTGCAGTGGTCTTTTAAACTGGGATTTACATTTTAACAGAAGCAATGGAGTGAGTGGTAAGGTTGAGTCTATGTTTTGATTTCGAAACTTGTTGGAGTTGGTGTTACCTTCGGGATGAACTGAGTGTTCAACCGTGTTTTCAGATGAGTTTTGATGTTAAACAAGTAATCTGTTTTGCATGTGAATCATGTGTGGATAAGAGGGTGGCCTAGAAGTCGACTTGGGCAAGGAGATGTGAGGCCTGTGTGGCAAATCAAGTGTGTAAATTATTGTGAAGGGTGCCTGTGTGGCAGACCGGTTGGGAACCTTGAGCTGAGGTGCTGGGGTGTCTCGATCGAGGAGAAACAGGAGGTTAGGGCCTCTACATGTGTGTTTCTGCACGGAGACGTGTAGTGCAGGACCAAGAAACCCGTTCTTCAAGTGTTTAGAAGGCAAGGGGTTGAGGTTCCTGTACTAGCTGAGGTGTTTGAAAGAGAATCTATGCAAATGTCATTATTTTTGGTCTTGTGCTATTATGGTGTTTTTAAAACCCTTTGAAGTTATATCCGAAATTCATAATATCTTGTTATTTTGCTATGTGCGAAAACTATTATTTCCAGCATGTATCCTGAATGTTTTACTTCGGTTAGTTTCGCAAATGTGATCAGAGGTATTCATTTCATGCAACTTATTTTGATATGCAGTCCCATGAGTCTTAGAGGATAGGTCAGCATTGATAGGAGTAGAGCTATTTTGTGCATAAGCAGTCCTCCTACGGAAATAAATCAGTTAACTGATAAAGCACACATTCTATGAGCCTAAGTTGTGCATTGCTGTTAAAAATAAAGGGGGCAACACGTGCCCTTGGACTGTGAGTCTACTAGACAATAGAAAACGGGATCATCTGAATAAATTACATGCTCCAGTTATTAATAGGGCAGAGGGGCAAACCTGATGGTCATCTGAAACCTGACCCCGCGGTTTAAAGGTAGTCCTTGTGTTTGAGTTTGGGGCCTGAGCGATTGCTGAAGTGTACGCTGCCTACTGAGTTTCATATGTTTGAAGCTCACCACCTTGTTGTTTTCTTGCAAATCAAGAGGGTCCTTTGTTTAAGGCCTTGAAATGGCCCTTTTGTGGAGTGTTGGAGAATTTGATGAACTTTAATTATGTAATGCTTGTAGCAAGACACCATTCACAGACCATTATGTATTGAAGATCCTTGAATATTTTGTTTAAATTATGAGATAAGCTGAAGTGCTTTATGGGTTATTAGAGAAGTTGGGCTTGGGTGTGGTAAGAAATGCGAGATAAATTACCACACTGCCATAACGAATCCCGTATAAATACACTTGAATTTTTGGGTTCGTTACAGAAATGGTCTATCATCAATTGAGGAACCTCTGCCTGCGGGAGAGGGTTAATCCCATCAGTTGCTGGAAGAATGAGTTTCGAAGATTTAAAACGTCTAATTTTAATTGTCCTGTGAAAAAATCCAGTACTCCCGTCCCCCTCTCTCAGCCATTTTATTTTTGATCTGTCTTTCCATAATATTTCTTCTGCTAGTTCATCCTGTCTATAGTGGTGTAGAGCCTTTTGATATACTGCTGACTCAAACATATTCCCTGTTTCATCTTATGCTAACTCCAGTTCACTGAGTTTCTCTTCGGATTTCTGCAAATTAACTAAGACTTGACCATAGACAGCTCTGATCCACTTTTTCAGTTCCTTACGAAGTCTCTTGAGTTTTCCGCAGAAAAGCTGTGCAGGATTATTTGCTAAAATAGGGGCCGCCCATGAATCCGACACAAGACGTTCAAAGGAGTCATGCAATGTCTAGAATCGATGGAATATAAATCTCCCCGGTACATGAGGGAGAGGGTTAAGTATTTCCGTGACAAGAGGAGCATGGTCAGATACACCTCAATATAAATGAGTCACCTGAACTCGCATAGCCTCCATTATCCAGCGTCCTGAAAGTAATACACGATCCAGGCACTTACATATTTTAGTAGCACCCTTCCCGTTATTGCACCAGGTGAAATCCAGGCCCTGATATCCAGCATTAGTAAGATTACGGACTTTAACTGCTTCCAAAAATTTTGAGATAGGAACCATATTTACAGGTCGGCCTCCTTTCTTTTCATCCACAGACATAATGGTGTTAAAATCACCTACAATCAAAGCTGGCTCAGAAATTGTATGACAAATAGACTGCATATCAGACAAAAGGGGGAGTCGCCCGGCCCTGAAGCAGTCAGCATAGACCCCTCCAATAAAACAGTTAGTTTCAGGCAATGTTACCTGCATCATAAGTATCTGAGGAATATCCGCATGAACAGTACATTTTATGGTATTCTTCCATAAGAACCAAATATCACCTGAGCAATTTGATACACCATCATCAAGTTTAAGTTTCTTCAAAAGAAAAGAAATTCTTCTCCTGTCTATCTTGGGTTCAAGAATTATCAAAAACTCCAAATTATATAATGTAGTCAGTTTAAGAAGTCTCCTTTGTGACGGAATATTACCAACCCCTCTTATATTCCAGATAAGGCCTCTTATCATTTATGAAGACATTTGAATTTGGACCGTGTGAGGTATGTGTTTATTTTCAATGAAGAGAGATGCAAAGGAGAATGAACCCCTTTAGATGCCTTCTATTTTTTCAGGAGCAGTCCCTTCTCAAGTGATAATTTCTGCAATATTGACTCTTCATTATCCCATTACTCATCCTCAATAGCAGAATAATTCAGCATATCTCCATTAGCATCCGAACAAGAAGAAACTGGCTTCTCATTAAATTGGCATACCTCATTATTTTCCAATGAAACATAATGGCCATCAAGTCCAGAAAAATCTTCCACTACTATTTCCTCCAAATTTCATTCAGCAGATAATCGAGTAGGGCCAGCTTTTTCCAATAGGTGATGATTCAAATTCCCTCCCCCATCAGAAAGGGATGGTAAATCATGAAAACAAGATTGCAATTGATTCTCAGAGACAACACCAGCATTATTATGTAATAAAACAGAATGAGTCAGCTGAAGGTCATAGATATCTATAGATTCAGCATGCAATAAATTCTCAGCCTCAGGAGTCAACACAGTAACAACATTATGTTTTTTTTAGTAACAACATTATGTAATATATTCACATCAGCAGGAAAATCAGCAGTATCTATAAGAGCCTCATGAACTAAATTCTCAACAGCATCTTTTGCCCCAACAATCAAGTGGGAATCAGGAAAATTTTAAACATCGGTATTTAATAAATTTCCAGAGACACTAAACTTAGCAGCCAATTCATAATTATCAGCAACAAGATTCAATATGTTGAAATGAACAAGAGGAGATGTATTAGCCAAGAGTGCAGTACCTTTGTCCTCAGTGTTCCTGGAAAACAACCTAGCTATGGATTTGTCCTAAGAAGTATGGGTACGGGTACGTGGTACGGGTACCGGTACCGGTACGGATACGGCATTTCTTGAAAATATAGGGTACGGGTACGGCACCGGTACGTTAAAAATAAAAAAATAATAAATAATAAATTTTTAA
>JAOYMZ010058601.1:0-29169 GCA_025802335.1 Pinguicula primuliflora
ACTTGTTTTCTCTTATTTTGGAGTCACGTGACTCTTTTTTGTGTTTGATAAATCTGGGCCATCGAATTAAAGATGGATGTCTCAAATTTGTCATCCTGCAAATAAGAAATGATCCTGCAAATAACCATCCTGCAGTAGAAAATTTCTCCGCCAGTCCCAACACACTCCGAGCCCCGTGTGCACAGTTTTTATTTTTATTTTTATTTTTTGCGTTTTACTAACAAAATAAAAAAAGTTTTGAATTTTATATATGATATAATATAGTATATTAAAATAGGATAGGGTTTATGCATTTAGCCCTAGAGTTTAGGCATTTAGCCCTAGAGTTTAGGCATTTAGCCCTAGAATTTACATTTAGCCCTAGGGTTTATAGGATAGGGTTTTAAATTTTTTCGGCGGCGAAGCCCCCGTAATATTAATTTTAAAAAATAAATATTTAGCCCTACGGTTTATAGGATAGGGTTTTAGATTTTTACGGCGGCGAAACCGCCATAATATTAATTTTAAAAAATAAATATTTAGCCATAAGGTTTATGCATTTAGTCCTAAAATTTATGCATTTAGTCCTATAAATACTAAATAAACTATCATTTTAATTTTTATATATATTTTAATCACTATATTATATCAAAATCTAATTTTGAAATGGAGAGTGGGTGGGGCCCAGGTTTTGTGTCTGGGGAGTGGTGAAGAGTGGGGTGGGAGTGTAGGAATGAAGTGTTATATATTATTACTCTATTTTTTGTTTTGTAAAAGCCACGATTATTAATGGCAATAGGTGGTAGTGTAACGGGGTAGGGGTGGGGTGACCCAAGGGCAGAACCGAGACCACCCCAGCCATCTCGACCACCCAAGACTTGCCTTTTTATTAGCCTGTTGGACTTGGTCGGGTCATGTCTAATTCTCCCTAGCCAAATTTGGATTTTTTTAAAACAAAATATTAGTTATTAATCTAACATTATGAACTTAAATAAGTCAAAGTAATTAAGCTAAATAAACATAAAAAAAATTGAGTTACAATATGAACAAATCTTAAGTCCAAAAGTCATACAAAGTTTAGTCTATGGTCCAAATCTTCATCATCTAAATAAAATATTTTTAATACAATCTCAATGCAAAAGTCATGCAAGATGATACCTATATTATTTCATCAATTAAAATTTGCGAATATTAAATATAGATTGTTTAATATGATTTTATTATATAAAATAATTTTATATGATAAGATTACCAATATAAAAGACCATTACAGGTTTAAGATAAATTAATAAATAATAAATCATAAACTATACTAAACTAAAATTTAGTAAACCAAACAATACCCAGTAAATCTCGCCCTTAGGTAGGGTCTGAGGAGGGTAGTATGTGCGTAATCATATGCCCCACCCTGTTAACAGGGTGGGGAGATTGTTTCCGAGAAGACCCCCAATTCGAAAAAATAATAATAGTAATAAAAGGAGGAACAAGTATAATTGAAATAACTACTTACTCCAACCATGCACTACGTACATACCGAAGTAAATGAATACCTAAATAACGAACAAACTAAATCACTCTATTTGACTCTTACTAGATGACATACAGTTAAATGCAACGTATCAACTAGTATGTCCCACTTATTTCTATCCGTCTAGAGGTTAATAAGCAAATAACTACTCTATATGACCTTATGTTTCTCTAACCGTAATATGACATTTGTAACTCGTCCTATCAGAGGTCATATTCTCGGAGAGGTTTAATCCTTCTAAATCTAACCGAATTTGCTCATTCCATGTCCTCTTAGGTCTCCCCCGCCCTCGTCGCCCTTCAACTTGTAATCCTTCGACTCTCTTGACTGGCTCGTCCAAACTCCTTCTGCATCCATGACCAAACCAACGTAATCTTTTCTCCCTCAGTTTGGCACTTATAGATGCGACACCTGTACCTCTAAATACTTCATTAGGAATCTTGTTTAATCTCGGGCGACCACACATCCATCTTAGCATCTGCATCTCCACCACTTCAAGTTTCCATGTATGAGAAAGACTCATAGCCCAACGCTCTGACCCGTAAAGTATCGTCGGTCTTATAACCGTTCTATAAAATTTTTCCTTTAACTTGAATCAGACTTTCTTATCGCATAACACTCAAGTAGCTGATTGCCATTTCATCTATCCGACCTTGATGCAATGGATAACGTCGCCTTCAACACATCCATCTTTTGTATGATGGATCCTATAAATTTGAAACTATTTTTCTGTTGGAGGGTCTGATTCGTAATCATAGCTTCCATACTACTTACCTCTGTTTCATCGACAAAATTGCATGCCATATACTCCGTCCTCGAGCGATCAATCGGAGACCCTTAACCTCCAATGTATCTCTACAACGCTCCAACTTAGTATTGACCTCTTCCTTAGTCTCAACCACTAAGACAATATCGTCCGCAAACAACATACACCATGGTACTTCATCCTGTAGATCCTGCGAGAGTACATCCATAATTATTGTGAAAAGAAACGGACTCACCCTTGATGCAATCCTATATCCACTGAAAAATACTTTGTTTCTCTCACTGGGGTTCGCACACTAGTCTTCGCACCCTCATACAGATCTTGTATGGTTCTCACATACATCCATTGGACCTTCTTGGTTTCCAAATATTCCCAAATAAGCTCTCGTGGTATAGTGTCATATGCCTTCTCTAGGTCTATGTAAACCATATGGAGATTCCGTTTATGTGCCTGGTATTTCTCCATTAGCTGTCAGAGAAGATGGATTGCTTCCATCGTCGACGTCCCTGTCATGAAACCAAATTGATTCTCCTTCACTCGCACTTCACCCCGTAGTCTAAGTTCAATAACTCTCTCCACAATTTCATAGTGTGACTTAGGAGTTTAATACCCCGATAATTGCCACATTATTGCACATCACCTTTATTCTTATAGAGTGGGACTACCACGCTACTTCACCACTCCTTCGGCATCTTTTATATCGTCAGGATAATGTTAAAAAGAGTCGTTAGCCACTTAACTCCTATGTCTCCAAAACATTTCTATACTTCAATTGGTATGTTATTCGTCCCTACTGCTTTCGCATCTCTCATCTTACTAAGGACTCCCTTGACCTCCTCTGTCGATATCTGACTAACCACGTACTGATTTATGGGTCGGTGCACCTCCTCATCCCCTACATAGCTACTATACCCACGTGTCTCGTTAAATAATTTACTAAAGTATTGTTCCCACATCTCTCTTATATCCCCTTCGAAAAAAGTGTTTTTCCTTCCTCATTCTCGATAAATCTGACAATATCAATATCTCTACCCTTCAGATCTCGTGTCTTTGCAAGCCTATATATATCTTTCGCTTCCTCCTTAATATCTAATCTCGTATACATTACCCTCATATGCCTAACTTTTAGATTCTGTCACTGCCCTTTTTGCTTTCATATTTATTTGACAGTACTCCTTTTTTGTTGCATCCTCCCTCCAAAACTATCTTATTAATTTAATATTGCAATTTGTATTTGTTTTATAACTTAATAAGGGTCTGTGGGGTACGTGTTGGGTGCAGGTGAGTCATCCCAATGGTCCAGGGCGTTGTAATGAATAGTGGGTTCAAGTGTACATCATGAATTAGGACCATCTGTACCACAAAAGAACAATTTACATTTATGAACTACCAAATTCCTCCCTCACCATGTGGAAATTAGAGTAGACTGATGTGAGGGGAGGGGTAGAATTGGAATGTCGGTTTAGATGAGGACAATTTAAGGGGGCACATAGTTCATATTTGCATCACTCCCAAGTTACTTACCATGTTAATAATATAATACGATCAATCTAATGTTTACATAGTCACTACGTTAAGCGTGTGTGGATTTACTCTTATAAAAATGGTTCACAATCTAATGTGATTGATTTTTTTGATAGGTAAGTATCGAATCATGTAACTTCACGTTGGAAACTAATTAAGCTACTTGAATTTGATCCAATCTGATTGATTTTAGTATCATATTATTGTATACAGCAATGTTCTAACGGCTAGATTGATTTATGCAACAACTTGATTTGAATTAACCAACATAAATACAACCATGTTATTTGGTTGCATATCATGGTATGGTTGTGTATTAGGGTTGTAGCCTAGTCATAATGGACCCTAACTTGCTTTTCCATTGATACAACATTAAATTGCGCATGGTTGGAGAGGACCAGATAAGGAAAGAAAAATGGGGTACTGTTTTATTTAATTTTAATTTAATCCTAGGCGGGATCCCGCAATAACTCCAAACTCACTATAATCACATAAAATGTAGAGATAATAAATGAATGCCTATACGAGACAGAAAAATATCCAGCCATTAAATGGTTATTCAACCACGATGATCATAGTCTAAAAACACACCTACAAATTACATATCACCTATGTAATCTGAATTTGTAGGGTGTAATTGTCAAAAGAAATAAGTACGAAATTGTTTTTTTTCTATTTCATAGTTGAAACCCTAAGTCCATTTAATTTGATATATTTTGTATTTTTTTGACAATTTAATAGTTAGACTCGCTTAACCACGCCCCTTGTTCTATATTTTCTTCTCATTATTTTTTAAATAAGATCAGCAGTATTTCCACATTTACATGGTGATTGGAACTCCTAATCTATTGGTGAGGGGAGAAACTCTTATCTCTCCACTACCCTTCATTATCTTGGTGCATTATGCAATTTTTTTTTGAAAATTGAATTTAGTTTCAAATCTTTTCCTTTGGTTAAGTAGTCCTCAATAAGATTTTAGAAATTGTCGCCAGGATTGAACCAAAATATTGGGCTTTTGATCTCCTACGCCTTGTCTTTCCAATGGTACAACCAATTTCGACGACGGGTGACAGAAAGTGTGAGTTGAGTATGGAGTTGACACGCAAAAACTGTGCACAGGAACCGCTCCTTATATATAGGATAAGGATCCTGTGCACAGCCTTATATGCTCAACTCCGCACTCAACTCCGCACTCAACTCATACTTCTCACTGCCCATCGTCGAAATTGGTTGCACCATTAGAAAGACCATGTGTTGGAGATCAAAATCTCTATGTTTCGGTGATGTTCCGACGACTTTATCACCGTTTAATTTAGTTTCACATTTTCCCCTTGGGTTAAGTAGTCCTTCATAGGGTTTTAGAAATTCCCGGCGACGAACCGAACTAAAACATGAGGCTTTTGATCTCCTACGCATTGTCTTTCCAATGGTACAATCAATTTTGACAACGGGTGATGAAAAGTGTGAGTTGAATACGGAGTTGAGCACGCAAGAGTTGTGCACTGGAACCACTCCCTATATATATATATATATATATTAAAAGTTTTATATTTTCCGATTTGTACTCGTTTTCTTTCCCGAACGTTCAGACTATCGGAAAAATCAAAACTCGCCTAACCCTCAGAAATCGAGACCTTAACCTTCATGCATGATACCCAAACTTTAGTTATACATGAATGAGAACTCAAATCACCCCTAAGTTGCAGAGGAACATTACTTGTTGGAGGAAAGGTATAAGTAGCTCTTTCCCTTTTCACGGCTCCTTTTAGAAAATTCCAAAAATATAATATTAAGGAAAGAAAAGGAAAATAATTTGATAAATAATCTTCGCGAAAATTTTATTTCAAAATAAAACTCTCTATTTTATTTTTGATTTACTTTAATTGTTCTTTTACTTAAAAGATATTAAAAGAAAAGGAAGAAAAAAAATAAAAGACTAAACCGTTTTAATACCTTCTAATTAAGTTAACAACCAGAAGATTCTTTTTTATTGTATCATCTCGTACGGTAAAAAATCCTAGAGTTTAAAAGGTCAAACCATGCATGCCGCCGTCGTAGCCTTAACCGATTCAGTTAGCATCCTTGTCGTGATCGCCTCCGACCTTATTGTTGTCTTATTCATCGACTTCCGTGCAATCGTCACTTTTGCAACCACCTTCGCTTCCGAAGCCGCACACCTCGTCGCCCTATGCAACAACATTGCTGGACCAGGCAAATTTGCATCTAATGCAACCCTCGACACCGCACTCGACGACATTATCGCGGCGACTATCGTCTTTGACTTTGTAACCGCTGAACACCATGACCCGGCATGGCCCAACAGGTTCGGTCTGAATAACCTCGACGCCACTAATGCAGCCTGTATTGCCACCGTCTTTTGGAGCTTATCACCCAACTTTGTTGCTTCTGCCTCTAAACTTCGTCGAGTGTCCGGCACAATTAAATTCTTTGACGTTGCCTCTGACTTTGCCCTTCAGGCCGAATTACTTGGAGGGCGAGCCATATACGGTGACATCAACTACCGTATGATAGAAGTTAACATACTGGGCCCAATAGCTTCCTATCGTGGATGCTTCGTTCAGCATCTAGGAAGATTCGAAGAAGATGCTGATAAGCATTATGCTTCGTCTGTCTTGTCTAATGATACGCTGTCATGGTCGCCGAATTACTTGGAGGGCTGCTTGTGAAAATTAAATAGGAAAAATCCAGTATATAGAATGTTAATGATAATTTAGTATCGACTATCTGGGTTAAGAACAAATGTGCTACCTGATTCCGAATGAATGTACTACCGGGTTCCGAATGAATGTACTATCGAGTTCTGAACGAATGCACTACCGGGTTCCGAATGAATGTATTATCGGGTTCCGAACGAATGGATTGTTTTGATTTTTGAAATGAAAGTCCTAACTGACTCTGTCATTCGCGGTGACATCAACCGCCGTATGATGAACCTTAACGTGAAACACATTAATGGAACAGTGGATGATGATGCCAAAGCAGTCGAAGTCGTCCAGTGATTTGTGGTGATGTCGTTCGCCTTAGATAGTGCCATGATGGTGAAGCAGTCAAAGAGAATCTTCACGAATGCCTCACCCCGTCTATCTCGTACAGTTGCCGTGTACTCGACTGGCATACGGTCCACACAGATGATTTTCGTTCAGTCGTGGTGAATTCATAGGCATACACGTATATTCGCGGTGAACCCGATGGGCGGAAAAAAAATTAAAATACATCATATCAATCCTTTCATCAATTTTATTAATAATATAAAGTCAACAGTTAGTTACAAATATCTTCGTCGTCAAAGAAATTGAAAGACGATGAGTTGGATTTAGTAAGATTAAACCTCTCCGAGAACATGACCTCTGATAGGATGAGTTGGAGACGTCGTATTACGGTCAGAGATACATAAGACTATATAGAGTAGTTGATTGCTTACTGATATCTAGACTGATAGGTATTTAGTTATTTAGTTTAGTCGTTATTGGCGTATGCATTCATTTATTTCAGTATGTACGTAGTGTATGGTTGGGGTAAGTAGGTATTTAAGTTGTACTTGTTTCTCATTTTTATTACTTTATTATTATTAGTTTTTTTTAGATGGGGTCTCTACGGAAACAATCTCCCTATCCTGTTGTGGGAAGGGAGTATGATTGCGTACATCTTACCCTGCCCAGACCCTGCCCAGACCCTGCCTAAGGGCGGAATTTACTGGGTATGTTTGGTTTGGTCAAAGAAATTGAAAGAGATGCTTCGTATATATGGTAAATGGCACAAAGAACTATATTACTAATCGTCGTCAACTTGGAATATCTGTGCATCCCAATTTTACATTGCATTGTAATCTTATTACAGCTTGGAAGTAGATGAAACAAATACAACATATTGTACAAATCGTCCTCATAAAGGAACTGGAGCTAACGATTTGCTGGCGAATTTGTATTAAGATGTTGGCCAACATGTGCAAGGAGGGCAACTCTCTTTATTCTGGGTTCTCATATGTGGTGATTGCAACTTACTTTATCCCGAGAAATATCCCAACATACTTAGAGAACCCAGAATGAAGACGAACCTGAATAGTTTGAGCTCATCTTCGTTTCCGTCTAACACATGTTCAAAGGAACGTGCAAACTCCATTAAGGGCGGCTCACTTATCTCAGAAGACACACCAGCATCACTTCACTTGTAAAAGTGAGGGTTAATTAGTAGAAGACTACTGGTTTATCTTCCGGGATAAAGATAATTGAATATAAGGAATTGGTGTGCCTTATTTTGACAGGGATGAAATCAGAGGAGAAAGCGATGTTGGCGACTATGTTGTGAATGAGGAGTAGGTTTCTTGTTGTTGTTGTATCTATTTATAGATGCTGGAATTATCATAATTGCATCGTGAATGTGATATCCAGTTGTTCAATATCAAAACAGAATATGAAAAGACTCGCTCTGTTAGTGAAAAGATGCAACTTTGGGAGGATCATGAAAAGGCTACACGCGCTGTGTTAATGCATTTGGAAACAAATACCTATGGTTTATGGCCTGACTAAGGTATCCGGGTTAACAACATATAATCGCACAATGCATATTGGATGAATAAGATTTTACAAAATACACGCTCTGTTAGGGTTTAGAGTTTAACAATAACAAAAAATATGCGGCTGGATGTGGTGTACCCGAATAAATTAGTCGGGCCCTAAACTCTATAGGCTAGAACTTTGACGAGAACTACGCGACTTGACGTGGTATACTCGAATAAATCGGGCTCTAAATTCCATATAGTAGAACAATGACCAGAACTACACGACTAGACGTGGTGTATCCAAATATGTTAGTCGGTCCCTAAAACCTAGAAGCTAGAACAATTTCGACAACTATTCAACTAGACGTGGTGTACCCGATTACATCGGTCGGGCCCCATACCCAGATTTATAAACAACCAGAATCAAATAATCATTCCTAAATTCATCTTCCTGACCTTTAACTAATCACTCTTAAGTCTTGATCTCATTCAGAATGTCACAACTTCATTCTTTAGATGTAATTGCACTATGTATGATTCATTCATCTCCAAGTCAAGATACTCATACTAGGGAATACAATGAAGTCTCTTTGTTCACAACAATTGACCTTATGAGAATACAATTTTATCTTACGTAGTGCGTCCAAAATAAGTGATATTGACACACATATCATTAAGTCATCCTCCAACACATTTTACTTTTATATTAGTCAGTATATATTAATTATTAGAATATTTTTATTTTAAAAATTAATATATGAATAACACGACTACATGCGGTTAATCCAGTTACAACATTCGGTCCCAATACTATACTTTCATAACTATCGGCGACTTGCTTGAATTTTCTCATACACGTAATCCGAATAGCTGATTCGTTGTACACATGTCATGCGTTACAGGCACGACTACGTGCGGTGAACTCAGATACATAGTCGGGCCTTATAGCCTAATAATGATTGACGATCTGTGTTCTTTTTTCCGTTAATGTAAATAAGGATAGCGTCGTCGTTCATTTTTTGATGGATACGATAAACGCGACTACACGCGGTGAATCCGGCATCGGCATTCGGTACCCTTCGCGCTTCGGACACCTTATCTATCACCCCGCTGGCGGGTAGGGGTTTCTCTATGTGATTCGCTACGCTTGCTTGCCCCTATCGGCGTACTCTATTGCCTGCCAGTTAGGTTAGCAAAATTTTTCTGATAGCCTTAATTCACCACGCTTTTTCGAAAGATTTTCCCTTATATAATCCCTTCGAAAGACCATAAGCTCAAAAAGGACTAAGATTGTGGAAATATCACTTCCATCGTAGCGAAGGCGATGACTCTTTCGGGATTAACACGTTGGGTCTTGGTCATTGTCGATAGCTGTGCGGTTGTATAATAGTTGATGGACCGACTAACTTATCTTGATTTACCATATATAGTCGCAATCTTACTGTCGGACGTGAATCAAACAACGGATGTTATGCTAATTATAGGTTAGTTGGAGCACGAATGTCACTTCCAAGATAACCACGATTGGTCGAGGTCGGGTCGATTGTTGTGTTTATTCCGACTATGTTGTTTGGGATATTTAAGTATGGTATAACAAAACCCCGACCATGTATAAGCGACTTTTAGGATGGATGAATTCCCGACCACACGTCACGGAAATGAATACAACTGAATCCTTCTTCTCAAGCCATAAAATGAAAAATTGGACAAGGTATGATACGAACTACAACACCTCACTCCTGTCATCCACTCGTAGTTTCGTTTTCCTTATCAATACAGCCACTGTTGCATGTCTTCGCATAATGCCCAAGGATACCGCACTTCTGACAGCGATTTTTGCGCTTCATTCTTGCTTCGCCCTCTGATGGAGAATGCAAAGAAATTAGCCTTCCTCTCTTCTTGCCAGGAACCTTTGGGGTCAGAAAAAAGGGTGCATTGATGGGAATGACATGTAGATGTACACCGCTACATGGATCCTCATCATGCACCCTTGTGTAGTCCGGCGGCCGGTGAATTAAGACTGTGTGAACTCTTATCGTCATCTACACAATGTGACTTGGCTTGGATGGTCATCACGACTTCTGTCTCATTGATGTTGAGCTGACGTGCAACTAGTCCGTTAGCTTTGGTCTCACCCATTACCACATCAATTGTTACGGACTCGTGTCTCGGCATAACCATAGAGCCAGCCTGTACGCATTCTGCCATTCCCTCAGAACACAAAACAACTTTCAAAGTGTGTCTCATTGAATCTTCGTTCTCACATTGGTTTAAAAATCCCACAACATCGCTGTCATTATGCAGGAAAATAGTAGACTCTGCATGGTCGAACTTCCTTTTGGGATTGTGCTGGAAAACTAAATCTGTCGTATCTCTACAAAGACCATATCTGGTGTAAATGAGATCTAATAAAGATGTGAACAATAGGTTCTCCTCGATTTGAACAGCTCTCAAACTACAATCGACGTCTGTTCCTATAAGCTCTGAAAGATCCTTTACTTCATCAAGATTTACAATCTTATAAAATAAAGTTAGTTTCATCTGCAAATAATAGATAACTGGGTTACTCGACAAAGCATGGTAATCACAGCTACAAGGTGTCGGATGACCGAATGAAGGCAGCACCCTATATTCTTGACCATAAATTGACCGAATTACCCAGAGAATGAATGTTCAGATCACGGAATTAAAATTCTCACACCAAAATGCATTACCCATATCGAGAACTAACTAATCGTGTCCATAAATAAGTTAGGGTTCAGAATCAAATGCACCTTCAAAAATGGAACGCAGATTAGAGCCGCTCTATTCACGCTGCGCATGTTGATGCTCTCTGTCTCTCTCGCTCTCTTTGAATGTATTTTCGGAAAAATTGAGCCTAGAGTGGGGGAGAATAGAAGAAAAATATTTATTTATATTTTCTGACGATCGGAAAAGCGTAACAGTGGTTGGGGTTTGCGGGAATGAGTGTAATTACACTAGTTGGCAGTTTATTATCAGCGTTTATTATGGTAAACTAAAGTATATTCGATTTTTCATTTATTTTTAAAGATAAATGTTATATTTGCAATTCTTTTTTTTAAAGTTAATTTTCAAAAACAGATTTTTTATAAAATTACTTTTGCGACTAACCCAAGAAAAGGACCACAGATCACGATAGGATGATATTTATGCAAATTTTAGATGAGGAGTTCAGCATCTTGATTACTTGGTATGTGATAAAAAAGCTGAGGAGGGTTCAGAATATCAGAACTTGACAGTAAACCAGTAATCAGCTCAAATAAAAATTCGATATCCGACCGGTTTCAAATATTTTTTTAGGTTCAAAACATAAAAACTCGTACTCAAAAGCTGCATTGAATCATAAGGATTATAAGGTGCACTTTTTTAATTCCAAGCCACAGGTTGAGCATCCGTTTTCCCTAGGGAAGGGCTCTTTGAGCATCCGTTTAATTCCAAGCCACAGATAAATTCACTTCAACTACGACCTGTGTCATACTCGCTTCGGACGGTTTGTTATAAACCGCCTTGAAGTTGTGCTATATTTAGGTTTAGGGTTTTAATTATACAGTGCTTGACTATAACCCTGTAGTAAAAAAAAATCATGTAGTTAAGTTTCGAGCCTGGACATTATCTAATGCCCAGAATTCTTAATAAAAATAAATGAATTCGGCTATTGGATATCATATACCAGATATTCAGCCTTATAAAAACAAAAAAAAAAAGTTTTATTTTATTTTACGTCCACCCCACCCCCACCCTACAAGAATGATACAAATTAGTATTGAACCTCAACCACAAATGCAGCTAGCTATATGTTTAGCTTTTGCTTTCTTTCCCCATTGAAGATATAGAACTTAGGGTAAAGGAATATATATTAAATCTTGTGATTACACTTGGAGTGGCAGCAAATCTTACCGACTTTAACTTGCAGGAAGGAATATACAAGACTAAAGTGTTCGGACAAACAACCTTCCAAAATGCCCCTAATTGCTACGTATACCGCATTGCCCACCGCCGCCGTCCGCCGGCGAAGATCAAATTAACCAGCAGGATTTCTGTATAATTTTTGTTTTTTTTCTCCTACTCCAACCGACTAACCGGCCAAATCATGAAGCAGCTGTGCTCCCATCAGATTCCTGTACGGCAAGTTCTGGTTCTCTCCGTCCAAAAGCGAGTACTGACCACCGCCCGTCTGACACTCCTCCATTTGTTCTCTCCCGCCGTAGAACAGCGAGTTCATATCGCCGCCGTGCTGATGCAGGCCCAGTGTCAGAGAAACCCCACTTCCGACGCCGTAGCTGACGGCATCACCAGCGGCGCCGTAGGAAGAGAAGTCATGCGAGCCGCCGCCGCCGCCGCCGCCGTAGGAGTTGATGAAACCGGAAGAACTCCGCTGCTGCTCGTTCTGAATGGCTTTGTTTCTCTTCATCTCATTTTTCTCCGCGTTGTTGTTGTTGATTATGGAAGACAAGCATTCGGAATCCATCCGGAGCAGCTGGTCATGGCCAGGCTTCTCATCCTCATTCCTCTGAATATTCTCCCCAAGGTCGCCGTCCCCCATCGCCGCATCCTCGCCGCCTTTCAGTTCCTCCAAGTACATTTCCTCCACCATGGGCTTCCAAAGCCTCACTCTAGCGTTGATGAACCAGTTGGAAACCTGAAGAAGAAGAAGCCCAATCACATTTACATAGACAGAGAAATGACCGGGGGCCGCTGCCCCCCTCACTAAAAAATAAGGACTCGCCTGGCTTCTTGAGAGCCCTGTTTGTCTGGCTAAAATGTGCTTATCTACATCACATGGATACCTGCAAGTTGTTAATACATTCACATATATCAGCACATAGGAAACACACAAAAACAATGCAAAAAGATAGTAAATTTTTTGTAATTAAGTACAGATTAAGTATGTTAAGTATGTCTAACATTACTTACGGGTGTAAGAAGTGTTCGAACAGCCATGCCCTGAGAATGGAGACCGCCCTCTCCGGCAGTCCCCTCTGTGGCCTCCATGGATGGCTTTCCATGACACTCATGTTCTGCATCGCCCTCTGTTGCCTTAATGTTTGATCAATCAGTCTCAATCTTGGGGTTTCCCCTTTCATGGTCCCCGGTGCAGACGCATCCATCTCTCCCATCGCCTTCTTTGTAGCACGCATCTGCCTTTCAATTCCATCTCTCAAGCAACGAAAATGCCGAGACATCGCCTTCGAAGCCATTGACAGGTATACTGTTGCAGAGCCATGACCTGCTATGGATTCGAACGAGGATACAACACACAACATCTGGTGGCAGTAATGCTTGTAACGTCGATCCACCTGACAAAAAAATAATAATGGGATTTCATTATTATTAAATGCAAAATTGGCGTACAGTACAGTAGTGTACAGTGTATGCGTACCTCTTCCAGCAACTGTAGCAGCTTTGCCTTTCTTCTCTGCAGTTCAATGAGGTCGAGGGTGTAAAGCGACTGCGTTTTGATGGCGGACTCGTCTTCTTGGTTGTACTCTCTGCTTTTCTTCTGGGTTTGCTTTGTTCCGAGATTGCAGAATTCTTTGAGGAGCTCTTGTGCGGGGACCAGATACTTTGAGCTCCTGAGGATCGACTGTTGTTGTTGTTCGTGGCCGACAATAACCTGCGACGACGACGACGGCGGCTTGGAACTTGATGGTCCGAATCTCGTATCCCCATGTTGTCGGAGCTCGAAGGATTGAAGAACGATGGCGGATGGGTTGGAGGAGCTCAAGGAGAGGGAGAGACCCTGGCTGGGGCGTTCGTTGGGTTCGCAGGGGAAAACGCATCGGAGGGATGAATCGTCGTCGTCCACGAGATATGATGAACGGTTCGGATTTGTGGGGTGCCAGTCCTGAGGATTATGCCAATCGGTATGGTAGTAATCGCCGCCCATTTCCTTGGCGGAGGAGGGATGGTTTCCGCCGCCGTGTACGGCGGACTTCCATAAATAAGCGGCGGCAGAGGAAGAGGCCTCCGCCGTCTGGTGCAGGTTTTTGGGCGGAAATCCGATCATCTCCATTCCTGCCGTCAGGTTGTAGATCGCTGCGTTGGACTCGAAGTTGTGCATGTGGTGGCCGGATATATGAGGCGGCGGATGTTGGTTTCCTCCACCGTAAGAACCGCCGGAGTAGCAGAATCGCGGCAGATCCTCACTTGAACCGGCCATATAGATAACCCAACTACAAATCCTTATCAATCACCCGAACAGCTACGGCACAGGCTGCTCATCATCGGCAAACCCCATGAATGAGGGAAAGAAGAGAAGATCAATTAATCAAACAGGAAAAAGTGTTCCTTTTTTCGTATGTGTGCGTGAACTTTTTCAAGCCCACACACACCAAAAAGAAAAAGAAAAAAAAAGCAACAAGCTTTATGAGAGGGGGAGATTAGTTGATGAGGAAGTTAATATATATAACAAAAGTTCATATGATTATTCATTATATCGTTAATCATTGTATAATTTTTTAAATCCGACTAGTGAAGTTGCTCATTGTATGAATTACCTCTGTCGACTTAAAACAATATATACTAGAGCAAAAGGTCTAGGACTATCGATTTGGTAATTCAGTAATTTTGTTGCACTTTTCTCCCAAGATTACGTAGTCATTTATTAGGATATAAGAAAATTGTCGGCTGATAGAATTTAGAAGAAAGGGGAAAGAAGCTGGGTCGGTCCAACACTCGGGTCACGAGAGCCCATGAAGAAGAAGCAAGCCCGGCCGTTTACGATCAGTTCGGGTCTCGTGTGTAGGTGCGTGTGGGTGAATTTGGTAGGAATGTGGATGCCACTATTAAAACCTTGAGCCCAAGGTGATAGATTCTCCCTACAATTCCTATTTAAACTAGTTCAACTTAGGTTTCACAACCGGTATTGGTCAAAACTTCTAACACCTCTCCTCAAGTCCGACTTGGCAAGCCCCGTTGGACTTGGACACTACACCAAAGAATTTTTTTAGAAGATCGGAAGCGTATACAGGCTAGATTTCTTCGGTCTTAAACCATTATTGGCTTCGATACCATGATAGAATTTTATATAAACTGGGCCGGCCCGAACTAACTGCGGGGTCAACGGTTGCCCGGCCCATAACACTCGGATCAACGGGCTTTGAATAAATCGAGCCTAGTGACAACTGAGTCTCGTGTGTGCAGGTGCGCGCAGGGGTTAAGTTTGTAGGAATGTGGGTGTCACCATTAAAACCTTGAGCCCAAGGTGATAGGTTTCACCCACAATTCCTATTTTTCCTAACCGGTACGAGACAATTGTCCCTTTATCGAATTAAGCATTTAGTCTCCTATGTATGGATTTTATATCGACAAAGTCAATTCAAATAACAAGATTTGAGTATGGAATTTTAACAACTTTGATAGTGAAAAAATCAAAACCAAGTGCAAACAGATAACAGCAAAGAAATGGGTATTTTCTATCTCCTAACCTTCATTTTCTGACCGCTTTGAATGATTTAAACATGATTATTCTAAAATTGATGTCATATTTTTTTCGTTCACTTAATTTTTTCCCCATACCCGAGGCCTTAATTGTGTGAATAAGACCTATTCTCATTGGGATGTGTGTCTTGCTTCCAATTAAAAGTCGACCAGAATGATTTGTATTTTTGTTCATATTTAGAAATACTGTGTTACTAACCCAATCCAGAAAATAAACCTAATTATAATTTGAGGAGAATATAATTATAGAATAATAAGCTTATGATTTTTTTCCCTTATCAAGAAAAAATGATACACCAAGACATCCAGCCAATACATACAAAATAGACTTCCCAAGATACCCCGGGCCCAACCCCCTCCATTATTTCATGCCCCCACCATTAAACTAGTGATTAGAAGCATCCAAAAAGACTTTTTACCCAATTCTATTTAATTCTCTGAAATTTGTTTTTTGTTTCTTGTAATAATTACCATACACTAGCATATGCGAAAAAATTTGGTAAGATGTACAAATTATATATGGAGCAAGATTCAGTGACATAATTTTATATATATTTTCAATCCCGGTCATTAGGATTGTCGGTTGACGGAATTGGGCACATCGTTATAAAGCTTATGCATAGAAGATCAGAAGCCCCAAGTTTAGTTCCGGTTCAGGCGACTTCATCGTCAGAATTTTCTAAAATCCTATTTAGCACTACTTAATCCAAGGGAAAAATATGAAACTAAATTAAACGGTGATAAAATCGTTGGAATATCACCAAAACTTGAACATACGATCTTCTATGTATAAGCTTTCTAACGATGTGTCCAATTCCGTCAACGGGCAATCCTAGTGGCCGGAATTGAAAATCATGTCTAAAATTCTGTAACCGGATCCTGCACCTATATATATATGTATAAGCTTTCTAACGATGTGCCCAATTTCGTAAACGAACAATCCTAGTGGCCGGAATTTAAAATGCATGTATAAAATCATGTCACCGGAACTTGTCCCATATATATATATATATCCTATGGTCAGTTTTTCTGTGGTCAGTTTTTCCTTCGTGTGTACAATTTTTTCGTAGCACCATCCGTTTTCGAAATTGATCGCACCATTGGAAAGCTTATACATTGTAGATGAAAATACCCATGCTTTGGTCCGGTTTCCGGCAGGAAATTTTTAAAACCCTATTTAGGACTACTTAACCTAAGGGGAAATGTGAAATTAAATTAAACGGTGATAATGTCATCGAAACTGGACCAAAGCATCTGGATTTTCATCTACAATGTATATGATGCGATCAATTTCGAAAATGGATGGTGCTACGAAAAAATTGTCCACGGAAGGGAAATCTAACCACAGAAAAACTGACCATATGATCTGTTATGTATATATATATAAATTTTGTAATCTTGGACAATATTTTGCTTGACAATTTCTTATGTTGTTGGACCATCTGGGCTACGGTCCAGATGAGTTGATAAGTAAATGGTTGCACATGACTTCGAAAATGAAGGCAAATCCACTTCCTTTTTCGATGAACTCGCCAGCTGCTTGTTTGTCTCCAATTGACGTCGTGGATTGTGGCGGCCAACTCTTGGATATCGGCTCTCTTAAATAGCCATCTAAGCCGGGAGATGAATTTTTACAGGGGGAGGCATTTCCCGTCGGTAGAGAAGATGACCCCCTTTGTTTGATCCCTCCACCAGAAGGGTACAGGGTTCCAGTGCGATGGCCTGAGAGTTTGCAAAACGTGAAATCTTTTTCGGTATCTAGTTTCCCTAGAAAATGGAAATTTATTATCTTTGAATTCTCTGGAGTATTAATATCGCAATGTATTTCACAACAGAGTGGACAATGTTCTCTAATATTCGTAATTTTCAGGTTTCTCTTGCTAATTTAATATCGGTAAAACTGGATGAGCGAAGTTGTGTTCATTCTTCATTGCATCCAAACCCATCTTTCATGTCTCCAACTTTAGAAATACATGATTAATTATGTGTTCATTGTTTTGGAATAAAAAGAGAAAAATCTTTGCGTCGACCAAGAATTGGGTTACTTCTCGGCAAATTGCGCCGTCCAACGAAGAAGTACGTCCAACGGAGAAGTACGGGTCCTATAGCGGGCCCGAAATCGAATTGCAGCGGCCAACGACGAATTCCGACTACCATTCTTGGATATCACTATGATGAGGAACTCCATTGGAGACAAAGAAGCAGCTCGCGAGTTTGTCGAAGAAGGAATTGGGTTTCCTTCCCTTTCGAATTCACGTGCAACTATTTAATTATGAATTGATCTGGGCCATCGATTTAAAAATTGATAGCCTATATCGATTGTCCAAATTGTCAAACAAGATATGGTCCACCAATAAAAAATTTGTATATATATATATATTTAAGAATTTACTAATAATTATTAAAATTTAATCATATATCAAAATGCACTAAATTGGACTACTTTGTATTATACATATAGTAGAAGAAAAAAATAAGTTGTAACAAAAGATGAAGAAGCAAATCATAGAATAAAATGGGAGAAAGAAAAAATGAAGCTATACATAATGAAATTTGTATGTACCAAATTTGGCATAGAAATATTTTTACCATTTTCGTCAAGATTAGTACCAAAATCCTATTGTGATAACGATAACATAACCCATCACATATTTTGATTGTAATGGTTTCGCTAACGATAAAAATATCAATTTAATGTACAATAAGCTTAATATAAAACTTTTCAGCTACTTTGAGTCCCATAAATTAAATTTCATGAATGACTCTGGAGACAATTTTACATTAGAATTCAGAGGTGGTCTCATATTTTAATTTCTACAAATAGAGAGGACCAAAAATATCTTTATGTTAAAATCGATACATTGGATTTTTGATATGTCCAATACAAAAATTGATTATATTAGTTGTGATTTTTCACAACAAAAATAATTAACTATATTCTATATACATATATAAAATAACAGAGCGGTTCCTGTGCACAGTCCTTGTGTGCTCAACTTCGTACTCAACTCATCATTCCCACCATCCGTCATCGAAATTGGTTACACCATTAGAAATACAATACGTAGGAGATCAAAAGCCCCACGTTTTGGTGCGGTCCCGATGACGAAATTTCTAAAACCTATTAAAGACTACTTAACCTAAGGGGAAAGGTTTTTCGAAATTCCCAACGAAGAAGTCGCCAGAATCACACCGGAACATGAGGCTTTTGATCTCCTACACATGGCCTTTCCAATGGTGCAACCAAATTTTGACGACGGGTGGTGGGAAGTGTGAGTTGAGTACGAAGTTGTGCATATAAGACTGTGTACTAATATTTCTAAATTTTTAAGGGGGCACGTACCCTCCTCGGTCTTTGATGGATCCGAATAAATGAATATGATCCTGGATTATAATATTAAACGCTAGCAAGTAGCAACTTAGGCGCTAGCAATGAAAATTTTGTTAATCTTCACATTTTTAAGATTAGATTAATCACAATCGTCGAATCACAACATCTGACCCATAATATTACAATTTATGACCATAATCATTAATTCACTATGATATTATTCTTACCTAATATTTTTTTTTTATATAGGGGCTTACCCCCATGATCCATCTACCATCCCTCTATCATCTTCTCGTACTATGGTCATAAACCCAGAATGAAGCAACGCGATGATGGTCAAGCCGCCAGATGTGCCTGCTGTACCATGTGGTTTCTTTGTCTGCCTTTTCTTTCTTTCTTTACCCTTAATTCTCACACAGGCATTTAGTCAAACACATACAACACCCGATTTCAATCCTACCCAAACTCTTATCTTTTCTTCACAACAACAACAAAAAGGCGAAAAAGATACTCTGTATTGTCTGTATGTCTTTATTATGGGTTCTTGTTGTGTTTGTGAATCCCGAGAAGTGCAGTAAGCTGGAGTTTTTTGCAGGCTTTTCCAGAGGCTTCTCGCTGTCTCTTGTGGGCCGGTGCTTGATTTTTTCAAGTTCGAAATTCATTACACAAGGAGGAGGAGTAGAAGAAGAGAGAATGTGATTCCAATTTTCTGTGGTGTAAAGGAGAAAAATTGTTCCCGAGATTGGTACCTGTGTGTGTAGGGTGGTCCAACGGCCAATGGCAAGGGGGCCAACCAAACACCAATTAAAACCTTACACCATATTTAAAGTTTATTTCTCGCACATAACAAAAATGGGACCAGCAGTTTTTCTTCCCAATCATAAATCTTTGGTTCCATGGTTTCATGAATTGCACAAAAGGAAAATTTGAGTTTTTTCACCTCCTACTCTTTTGGGGTGGAATGATAATTAATTCTAATTTTGATCGTTAGATCAAAATTTAACGATTTAGATTAAATGATTCAATTAACATTCACTTAAAATACTTTTGATGTGAACCGTTGAATTTTGATCCAACAGTTCAGATTAGAATTTAACACCATTCGACACCATATCATTCAGGAGGAGAAAAAAATTCTGCATTCAAAACAAGTTAAGGGTTTAGAGTTCGAAATTGAAAATAAAAGAAAATTAGGTATTGAAAAACGCAAATTTCATTGCACAAAGAACCTTACTTACAGAAACTGACTTCACCTCTTCAACCCTCACGAACAAGATTTTCCTACTGAAGTTTCTCGACTAATCTACCTGTTATCTGTGCTATGTATATATCTGTTGCATAACTGGGCCGGACAATATTTTACAAATGGGCCAGATGTAAAAAAAAAAACAGGAACCAAGAACCTTATTCATCCTGTTCGGCCCAGCTCATACTTGGGCCATATCTTCAACACCCGCCCCACAAGTTGGTGCCGCGGCAGACAGCCCAAGGCCCAACTTGGAACTCAGATGCTGGAATGGGACCGAAGGCAGACTTTTCGTGAGCAGATCAGTCGGTTGCTCTCCGGACAGCAAGTAAAGTGGCTGAATAAATCCAGCTTTATATTGGTCACGTACCAGATGACAATCAATCTCAATATGTTTCGTACGCTCATGAAATACCGGATTAGCCACCAAATGCCGCGCTGCATTATTGTCACAATATAACGGTATTGGAGTGTTGACCTGGATCCCTATGTCTGCCAAGATGTAAGAAATCCAACGGAGTTCACAAACCGTTGAGGCCATACTTCGATACTCTGCCTCCGCATATGATCTCGAAACGGTAGACTGCTCCTTTGTTCGCCAAGAAACTGAAGAGTTACCCAGCTTGATCAAAACCCCCGTCAAAGAGCGTCTTTAATCCACACAAGATGCCCAATCAGCATCACAATACGCCACTAGAGTAAAATCTGAGTCCCTAGGAATAAATAGTCCCAAAGTTGGGCAACCTTTCAAATAACGTAGGACATGAATGGCAGCCTTCCAATGTGATAATCGTGGTGCATGCATAAATTGAGACAAGTGTTACACTGCATAGCTAAGATCTGGTCGGGTAAACGAGAGATATAGTAGTCTGCCTATAAACGACCGATATGTACCTGGATCTGAGAGGAGTTCTCAGTCATCAGTAAGCGCCAGCTTCATACCAGGGGGCAAGGGTGGTCCTTGCAGTTCAAATTTTCCATTCTGTGATCTTGCAGTAAGTCCTGCACATATCTGTGTTGATTCACATATATGCCAGAGGGCTGATGTATCAACTCCAATCCCAAGTAGTAGCTCACAGTCCCCAGATTCTTGATACTGAACTCCCTGTCCAAAAAACCTGCCACCTTCTCCGATTCTGCATCATCATCCCCTGCCACAATGACATCGTCAACGTATACCAACAATGCTGTAAGTCCCCTTTTGTGCCTCTGTGTGAACAAGCAATGATCATTTGCTGATTGCGTGAAGCCGTATGTAATCAAGGCATCTGTCAAAGCTTGATTCCAACTCCGAGATGCCTGTTTGAGGCCATAGATAGACTTTTGTAATAAACAGACTTGCCCAGAATTTTCAGCAGGATGACCAGGGGGTAAACTCATGTATACCTCTTCATTCAGACGTCCATGTAGGAAAGCATTATTAATATCCAATTGCCAGATTTTCCACCCCTTCTTCACTGCGACTGTCAACAGTAATCTAACCGAAGTGTGTTTGGCGACTGGCGCAAAACTGTCCGAGAAATGAACCCCTTCAACTTGGTTGTATCCCTTTGCTACTAGGCGTGCCTTGTGTCTAGATATGCTTCCATCCGGATTACGTTTAATCTTGTACACCCACTTACATCCAATGACTTGCTTCCCTGCTGGTTTTGGAGTTAGGATCCAGGTTTTGTTCTCCTCCAGAGCGACCATCTCCTTCCTCATCGCTTCAACCCATGCTGGACTATTCTTTGCCTCAAAATAGGATTGCGGTTCATCATCTGTTTCCACTTTGTTTATCATCATACTCGCTGCAGCTGGTGTAAAGGCTAGCACATAGTCCTTGTGCCATACTGGGGGCTACGTGGCTCTGGTGCTTCGTCTGGCAGGTGCTGGTTCTGTCTCTGGGACTGCGCGAATATCAGCAATCTCTGACTGATGCATACTTGGGCTCTTAGAGGACGGCTCATCAGAATCACTGGACTGCTGATCTTTACTAACATTCTCCTTGGGTTGCTGACCATCAGAATCACTGGACTTTTGATCTTTACTAACACTCTCCTTGGACTGCTGATCTTTACTAACAATGGGCAATGGCTGTGAAATTTCAGAATCCATTGACGTTGCAGGTATGCCATCCGAAGACTCTCCTTTAAATGGGAAAACGGTTTCATGGAAAATCACATCTCTGGATATAAATAACCTATTTTCTGACAAATCAAATACCTTGTATCCCTTTCTCCCAGAAGCATAACCAAGAAACACGCATTTTATGGCTCGAGGAGAGAATTTATGCCTCCCTGGTAAAAGATTAGATGCATAACATAGACAACCAAATACTCGCATGTGCTCAATCTCTGGTTTCCGGTTGTACAGAACTTCATGTGGACTCTTCCACTGTAATACTGATGATGGCAATCTGTTAATGATGTAACCTACCATCAACACGGCCTCTCCCCAGAATTTGATTGGTAAGGATGCCCGAAATAATATAGCTCGTGCAACTTCTAATATATGACGGTATTTGCGCTCTACCAAACCATTCTGTTGGGGTGTGTAAGGGACACTTCTCTGATGTAACACCCCCATAGATGGTAACAGGTTCTGGCAGGCATGACTGGTGAATTCACTACCGTTATCACTCCTCAAAATGCCGAACCTTGCATCAAACTAAGTTTTCGCCATAGCAAAAAACTGTGATAATAGAGGGACTATTTCAGATTTGGTCTTCATCAAATATATCCATGTCCCACGACTATAGTCATCCACTATCGTCAAGAAATAAACTGCACCTGACAGCGAATGACAGCGAATGCTGATTGAAAGGGCCCCATATATCTGCATGAACAAGCTCAAAACATCGATTAGTTTTAGAATAATGCACCGCGAAGGGGATTCTTGCCTGCTTAGCCTTGTGGCATGCATCACAAGGTACATAAGATCGTGATTCATTTAAGCCAAAAATGGATAATACACTGTTCGGGGTATGCCCCAGTCTTTCATGCCACCTGCATGACGTTACAAAATTACTTAAATAAGTAGAATCACAAGCAAAAGCATCTTGGGTTACATGTCCTTTACGCAACAAAAGAGATGATCCTGGATCTGACTGCTTCCAGGAGGGATAGAACATGTATAGCCCCAAGAATTCTTTTCCAATAGCCAAAACATCTCGGGTCCTAAGGTCCTGTACGATACAGTAACATGGAAAGAATGAGAACGAGACATTGGTACTCTTAGTGAGTCTGGACACCGATAACAGGTTAAATTTAAAATCTGGGATGAATAAAGTTTGATCAAGTATCAAATGCGTATTTAAAACATATTTGCCAACAAAATTGGCTTCTGATTTTGCACCATCAGCCAGATGCACAGACAATGACTTCTGTGCAGCCTTGACATCAACCAGGACGTTCAAATTATTGCACATATGCGTGGTAGCTCATGTGTCAATGATCCAGGCACCCTCTGGGATTTTCGATGAAACAGATAGTGCTCTCAAAAATATTTTACCTGTGCATTCCGAGTCATTCATGTCATATGAGTTGGGGCCAAGTTGTAATACATCCTTCAGAGCCTTGGATATCTCCATTCTTACAATCTCTGACACATTTGAGCTTGATGGTCTGTCTGCCACTCCCAGAGGTGACTCCATGACTGCATTTGCTGCCTGAAACGTCCTTGATCCTCTTTGAGCACCCCTCACCCGGTAACATTGTGCGGCTGTATGGCCGGTGGTGTTACATTTATCACATTTCCTCAACTTAAAACAATCTGCCATGATATGTCCCATTGCACCACAATGGTGGCATCTGACACTTCGCTGGGAATTACCCCTCTCCATGTAATTGCTAGTGTTTGCCCTCTTCCCAGTTGGGATCCACTTTCCTTTATAGTTATTGCTCTTCACCATCAAACCATGATCCACAATATTTATCCCCGCATTGTTGGCACCACGACTTCCCTCGAGCTGCTCCTCCACTGTCAGAATGGTTGAGTAGACTTTGTTGAGACCGGGAAAAGGCTCTGTAGCTAGGATCTGAGTTATAACTTGATCATACTCTGGATTCAAACCGAAAAGAAATTGCATGCTCTTCTCTTCCTCATCAGCTGCTGCATTTTCTGGGATCACTGGTCTCATACATTGAAGCTCATCCTAGAGTCCCTTTAATTTATTGAAATACCTCGTGACACTGTCAGTCCCCTGCTTCAGGTTCGCTACCTCGTGACACTGTCAGTCCCCTGCTTCAGGTTCGCTACCTCGTGACACTGTCAGTCCCTTTAATTTATTGAAAGACCATAGGTGCATTGCTCTTTCCAAGCCTCTGTCGCAATTCCTCCCACAAATCCCTCGCACTGTTCACGGTGTATGGAAAACCAGCAGCCACTTCAGCATCGATGGAATTATAAATCCACGATGCAACCATTAAATCTGCAGCCTTCCAGACTTGATATTCCTCAGAAGATTCATCCGCCGGAGGAACAAAATTAGGGTCAATCAGTTCCAACTTTCTCTTCGCTCCTAGCGCCATTTTGACAGCCCGGCTCCATGTATGATAATTCTTCGTGTTTAACAACACGGTTACTAACTTCATTCCAGGCTCATCCGTATCACGAAGCTGAAGACCGTTAACGCCTATCTGTGGCTTAAAAGCAAAGACGCTATCTTTCTTACCTTGGTCACCCGATTTGTCCGAGCTTTCACCAGTAGACATGATAGTATGAGCAGATCTGACTCTTCAACCAGCAATTTGTAAAACCCTAAAATGGAACGAACATCAAATAGCAAATACGCACAGCGATACGCAGTATATGCCAAAGATTATAACCTTCGCTCCGATACCATGTTGAAAAACGCAAATTTCATTGCACAAAGAACCTTACTTACAGAAACTGACTTCACCTCTTCAACCCTCACGAACAAGATTTTCCTACTGAAGTTTCTCGACTAATCTACCTGTTATCTGTGCTATGTATATATCTGTTGCATAACTGGGCCGGACAATATTTTACAAATGGGCTAGATGTAAAAATAAAAAAAATAGGAACCAAGAACCTTATTCATCCTGTTCGGCCCAGCTCATACTTGGGCCATATCTTCAACATTAGGTGAAATTTATTTTTTACTCTCTTCTATCTCCTATCCCATAAGACTGATTGACCGGCGGTAACAGCGCAAGATTACATACAAGTGGATGGAGAGGAGCGAACCTTCTCGCCATCCATCAAGGAGAGGAATCAATGTAATATAACACATATCAATATCACTGGTAGGGCAAGAACTTCAGGGAACTTTGTTGTGGTGATGACCATATGGAGGACCTTGGACGACAACAATTAGGCAGAAATCGACAATTCTCCGACAAACACATCCACGACTAATAAAATGCAGTGATAAGGATAAAAATTAAGGAAAGGGTACCGCACCACCAATACAATGCAGTGCAGTGATCCCCGATTCGTAGGGATCATGACAAGGTAGGAAGCCAAATTTGGCCTACATATTTGTACATGTACATGAGACATAATGCAAGAGAACATTATTCCAAAATACCCTCTTTATATGGTATCATAGCATCAAACCCAAATATTTCTACTGGTGAGCCAGGTACCTCTCAATATGAAACTGTGGCTTACACAGTTCTCTATGGCTAAAATTGACCAAAGTTGCCCAAATCCAATGGAGACAGTAAGTTACATTGAGAAATTTAATAGAATGGAAGACAAATATTGTCTCTTCATTTTTCTGGTAGGATTACACAGATTAAATGGAACTGAAGACACAAGAATTGGAATGTGAAAAAACGTATTTAACACAAGTGTTTACGTAGTTCGGCATAAGCCTACATCCACGGGAGAAAAGTTATTCCTTTGTATTCTTATTTTCCGCACTTTACATCATACAAGAATACATGTATATATAGGAGTCCACCACACACCGACATTCAAAGTAAATCCCGGGATTTATGAAAAAATAATCCCGAAAATAATGTGGGGAAAATTTGACCGAATATTCCCCTTCTTATCTTTGTCTAACACTCCCCCTCAAGTTGGGTACTGTCATATCGAATACCCAACTTGTACAACACGTCAGGAATGATTGCCCTACAACATCCGCTAACTAGTCTTCTGACTTCACATGGGGTAGTGTAATAGTCCCTTCCTCTAGATTTTCTTTGATGAAGTGACGATCTATCTCCACATGCTTAGTCTAATCATGCTGGACTGGGTTTTCAACTATTTGAACAGCTACTCGGATTTCACACCTCAATGGACACGGCTGACCTGGAGGGAAGCCTAGCTTATCCATTCACTTTCTCAACCATAATATCTTGGTTACACCTCTTGTGATGCCTCAAATTCTGCTTCAGCACTCGAAAGGTCAACTACTTTCTGTTTCTTACTTCTCCCGGTTAACAAATTTCCCCCTATAAATGTGAAGTACCTTACAGTGGATTTTCGATCCACATGATTCTCAGCCCAGTCTGTATCAGTATAAACTTCCATTCTGAGATGACCATCTACAGAAGAGTACCCCAGTGTCGGGAGTACCCTTCAAATATCTCACTATTCTCAATGTTGCCTCAATATGCTCTTTCTGTGGCTTGTGCATGAATTGACTCACCACTCCTACTGCATAGGCAATGTCTGATCTAGTATGGGAAAGATAAATAAGTTTTCCCACTAGATGCTGATATCATTCTCTGTCTGCCCCCGTAGCTTCCTCAAGTATTTGAAGCCCATGGTTAGTGACCATGGGTGCATCTACAGGCTTGCACTCAAACAGACCTGTCTCGCCCAACAGATCCAATATGTACTTCCTTTGTGAAATATGGATACCAATCTTCGACCTCATTACTTCAATTCTAAGAAAGTACTTCAAGGTTCCCAAATTTCATCTCGAACTCTTTGAACAAACTCTTCTTCAACTCAGCAATCTCTCCATCATCATTACCAGTAATAATCATATCATCAACGTAGATGATGAGACATGTTACAGCTTGGCTCCCTTTCTTAATAAATAATGTATGATCCGAATTACTCTGCACATATCCATATTTCTTCATCACTAGAGTAAATCTCCCAAACCAAGCTCGTGGGGACCGCTTTAATCCATATAGGGCCTTCTTTAATTTGCACGTCTCAGCAGTTCGAAAATTCTGAGAGAAACCAGGAGGTCCCTCCATATACACCTCATGCTCATGATCACCATGCAAGAAAGCATTCTTGACATCCAACTGGTACAAGGACCAATCCTTATTTACTGCAACCGAGAATAGAACACATATTGTATCCATCTTTGCTAAGGGAGAGAAGGTCTTTGACTAATCCACCCCATAAGTCTGGGTATAACCTTTAGCTACCAACTTAGCTTTGTATCTCTCAATAGTACCATCAACTTTTCTTTTAATCGTGTACACCCACTTGCATCTCACAGGGCGTTTCCCAGGGGGTAACCAACACCATTTCCATGTATGATTCTGTCGCAGCACTCTCATCTCATCATAATAATTCCCAAAAACACCCATTAGCAAAATATTTCAGTCTATCCAATAATATCACATTTTTTGATTTTTTGATTTTCGGCCCAGTACCACCCTGCATGAAACACGGCCCATTATCCACAAATTTATAAAGCCCAGAGGTGGAGAGACGTAAATTACCATCTTTACCTGAGTTACCTGCATTGCGAATACCTGTTGTTTGCTGTCCACCATTTGTCTCCTCTCTCTGCAGTGACCCACCGTCTCCCTCAGAGCTATGTCTATCATTTCCTCGATCGGGTCTCCAGTGTTGAGGTGCACGACAGTCGTCTGTGGTTTCTTGCCTTCCTACTGTTGCCGCCACGTAGCTCTCACTCTCAAAATTGTCCTCAAATCCTTCGCCGAAGGCGACAGTGCTTGTGTGGTGCCAGTTGCTGGGTGGGCATCTCCCTCTCCCCCTCTAAGATTTTTGCCGCTGCATCGGTAACAATCGTGCCGTATATGTCCCTGTATTCCACAATTATTGCCATATAGAGTCTCATGGTGTCTGTATGATGAATTGGAACTGCCTCGTTCCAGATCTGACGGGCGTCCGTACGGTGACAGCAGTGGCGGAGGGTGGCAAGAAGTGGTGGCCGAAGGACGTCGTGGTGGCTGAGCAGTCTCTGATCCGAGTTTTCTTGGCCCAATTCCCCTGTCATTTTGGGCTGAACCGCCCGCTCCGTAATGGGCCCTGCCTACATCGTGGGTTGGACCAGTATCTGGTGTTGGATCGGGTGATCCAACCTCATGACCCATACCCAGCCCATTGTCAATAATGAGACCCGACCCGATACCAGACCCACTAGGGTTCTTGTCTGCTATAGGTTTCTAAACCTCCGGCCCAAGTATATTCTGCTATGCTACTTCCTCCGGACGGTGGTGTACACCTCATCCATGTCAGGTAGCTCCTTGTCCTTCAAAATATCACGAACAATTGCATCAAATTTGTCATCCAACCCAGCCAGAAACTTAAACAGTCTATGCTCATCTTGTAATTTATTGAATTGGAGGATATCGTCTGGATCCTTCATCGGATTTGAACGACGCCAGTCTACCTCCATCCTCAAATTTTTACTCTGACTAAAGTAGTCTTCAATACTCATACTGCCTTGCGTTAATTTGTCTGCTCGAGTTGTTAAATCAAAAGCTTACGGATTGTCTTCTCCGGATTGGAAGGTTTTAGCCAATCCCTTCCACAATTTCTGACTCATCGGGAAATTCATATACTGACGAGCAATGTTGCTCTCAATATTCTTTGTGATCCAGTCAAAAACCTGGAGGCCGTGGCGACACCATTTGGGACAAGGGGG
>JAOYMZ010058602.1:0-13213 GCA_025802335.1 Pinguicula primuliflora
CCGGGTACCCGGTCGGGTACCCATTTTTCTATTATTTATTTATTTTTTATTCATTTTTTGGGTTCGGGTTCGGGTAACCCGGACCCAAACCCGAAATTTTGCACGTTGTTTCCTTAAAAAGTTGGGTCAGGTTCGGTTAACCCGACCCAAACCCGATTTTTTTAAAAAATTTTTACCTATCGGGTTCGGGTTCGGGTTCAGGTATCGGGTACCCAGTACCCAGTACCCGAACCGAACCCGATTTTTTCGGGTAGCTAAAAAAGTACCTGAACCCGATACCCAATACCTGCGGGTATCAGGTCCGGGTTCGGGTATCGGGTCCGGGTAATCCATCAGGTTCGGGTAATTTGTGCACCCCTAAGGTAAAAAATTAGTTAATATTATAGCAATATTTTATAACTTGCTTCTGCATATTACTTACTCAACCGTTATTTATCTAATGCATATTATAGCATAGCATGTCCGGACCGTCAATAATCAATATGACCGTCACTGTAAATATAAGGGAAGTAGCATGAATAACTGACAAGCTGATACAATCAGACAGAACAATGTCCAACGTTGTACAAATCAACAAGAAATATGATAGATCCATAATGGAGTAGGCATCCCAATAGCACATAGCTACCCTTCCACTTAGAATCAAGAGGAGAAATCCATTTTGAAGCAATCACTCTGCAAAATCCCAATAAAAAAATATAAGGAACTTGAAAACTTCAACATGTGCCTTTTCTTTTCATATGCAGATTCATTGAATATGAAGTGCATGATGGATTATAATATATATATATATACCGAGTCGGGTCGGGTCAAGTCCGAAATCTTGAAGGTTTGGGTGTGTGGGCTGGAGACGATAGGATTGTGACTGAAAAGGCAGATTTCCAAGTTGCAGATCTTCTCTGAAGAATGTGAACTGGTTCATCAATGGCTCCTGCTCAACCAGCTTCAGCTCTGTCATGGCATGCTGATTAGTCTCAAGTGCTGCTTGTCTCTCAAGTTGGTTACTCATCAACTAATACAGCATGAAAGACAATCAAGGGTTTAATCAAGTTGAATTTGAATATATTTTTGTTAGGGAACAAAATATCAGTTTTTTTATACCCATTGATACATTTCTTGATTTTCCTTCTCCAGAAGGTCTTCCTGTGACATTGTGACATGAACTTAATAATCTCTAGCAGAAAATAATAGTAAAAAAAATAATCTCTAGCAATTTACCGTCCTCTTCAGATTTTCGAGCTGCTCGCGGAGAAGTTGAAACTGGGTAAAAAGTGAAAAAAATATCAAGCAATCTTGTTGCCATAAAAATAAAAAAATTTACCAATGAAGATCAAAACTTTTTTCTTTTTCTTTACTTTTCTACTTCGAACTTTTTGAACGGACTGTTCAAGTCGCTGCTCAATCTCATTTAACTCATGAAACTGCACGCTACTTAAATCATCTCCTTTGAACCTCTGAAGGTTCAGTTCGAGATTCATGATCTCCTTCTTCATCCGGACTAGTTCTTGGTACATTTTTTCCTGCAAATCTCAAGGACTAGAGTTCATTTTATAAACTCTACAGAAATTTCCTCAAGTAGAAGAGAGATGGGATTGTTTCATACATTGTATAATCCTAGAGTTGCTCCAGTTTGATTGTTGTTCTCCGGGATTTGAATTTTCCTTTCCTTTGCATACCTATCTATAATCTGCTTCATGCTGGTGAAAATGCAAGAATAGTAAAAAACAAAAACATGATTATTTACAGTCAAAACATGGAAATTAAGACACATGGGGTTTTCAGAGAATCCTGGAATCTATTGCATCAGATGAAAATTGGGTCAGTGGTCATAATGTACAAGGAAAATGACGGACAAAATGGTCCACACTTACTCAATCCAATGCACATTACTATTTAATTTAAGAAAGAAGATTGGCTAAAACAACAACTCTATGGTGACAAAAGGCAATTTTTTTTTGCATTCATGCATCCTCAAAACATCGCAGCTAAATTAACCTAAGCAATGTAATTTTCTTGATCTACCAGATGATGAAAGGTGGTGTAATTCAAGATAAGCCCATAAGGCCAGTGTTTGTTTGTTTGTTTGTTGTGATGGTTTTCTACCTGTGTGGAGGAGTGCAGTACTCTGTGAGTTTTCCCTTGCTTGAGAAGACAATCAGCCCAATTTGAGCATCACAGAGAACAGAAAGCTCATGTGTTTTTTTCATCAGCCCGGATCGTCGTTTCGAAAACGTTACTTGCCTACTTGTGGTGTTCTCGATCCTCTTCACCTCAATTTTCCCTCTTCCCATGATGAATATTGCCCTTATTTATGCACTGAAACCACAGAAGACTATAGAAGAAAAGTGAAAAATTTGTTCTGTGAGGTTGAGTTTCCTGGTTCAAGCAAAAATCAGTACTCCATCTCCACAAATACATCAGACAATATTAGAATGAAAAGAAAGAAAAAAAGAAAAAAGAATAAATCATCTGCAATCTCCTTGTGAAAATAAAAGAAGACTTATGGTAAAATATCCTAACCCTAAGAATAAACTTACCTGCAATCTCCTTGTGAAAATGTGGAAGTTAGGAGAAGGAAGAAAGAAAGAGAGTTTATATAGTAATGGAAAGAAAGACTGGGTGAGTGGGGTTTGATTGTTGGTACTTAGGGTTTGTGATAGAAGAAACACAAAGTGTGTTTCTGAACCAGTATACTATATCTTATGCATGTTGACAAAAGCTTATCTTCCCTTTTGAGGGGTACCAAAAACTGTCAAATTAAACATCAGTCTCACTCTCACATATGCATATGCTTAACACGATTCCATGAATATATGTTAGATATATTAAGCATTTGAAGGAGAAGAACAATGTATGTATACAAGGCATTATAATCAAGTATGATTTGAGTGTGATGATTTTTTTATAGAGGGTTTTTTTTTGTTGGTGCAGATTGTTGTGAGACATTTGTCTTCCATTTCATTTGAGGCAATAGTTGGTATTCCAATGTTGTTGACATGTAACCACCACTCCATTTAATTGTCTTCCACTCTATCAAATATTCCTCTGAATTTTTCCAGTTGTGTCACTTGCATAGAGAGCAAGAATTCAAGCTATTCCCAGTTATAGCAACAGTGGTGGATAGGTGGAGCAATCACTCCTATCATTAATGTACCACACAAACTCTCTTTTGTAGCGTGTGGAAAATAGTGGACTCACAACAACACTATGCAGTATTTTAAAATGCCTTGGACGGTCTCAATATGGTTGGGGTCTTCCATTGCCTAGATGGCATAGGGTGGGGGCGTTTGGGCAAGCCGGAGGTTAATCTACCAACATTAGACACGCTTTTAAGAACACGGCTCACAAGGTAGAGTCTGATGTACATACTTTTCACCATAGTGATGAATTCCAGCAATGGACGGTAGCATTAATAAGTCGTGTACGGATTGAGCATATGAAGTTGGTATTGTATTTGTTACATGTTGATTTATAATGTGTACGTTCATTGATTTATAATACTTATGTAGAAATTTTATGTTCATTTATATCTATTTTCAAAATTACATTATATTTGATACTATGATATACTTGTGGAGTTAAGGTTCGAAAATTAAAAAAATGAATTAAAAAAAACGTATTTATTATAAATTTTACATATTGAATAAATTATTTCATAACCAAGCCGAATAATGAAACAGGAATAATGAAACACGAATAATGAAACAGTGATATACTTTTCCTATTTGATAGAATAGAGCAATTGCTTGGATTTTGATTACAGTGTCATGCAGAAATTTAATGATAATAAGTGATGCAAATGCACCATTTTCGGTGGTATTATAAGGTTTTCTCTTTGTACAACAGAACTAGAAAGGGAACCTGGGAATACAGAGATGAGAGTTGGAGGATCTTCACGTGACTTTTTCGAAATAAAATAATCGAAAAATAATATGCATTATTGCCCATTCGTTTGAAAGAAATTCGAACCTTATCGGGACAATCAAATTTAGTGTCGTTCACGGATCACGTGCAAGCGAACAACAAAAATATGAAGCCGATAAAAGTTCAGATTCATGTTCTCAAGCATACCAGCCGATTGAAGAAATGTGTCCGGTTTAAAGTGAAATTTGAATAATTTTTGGACGGTGCATGTTGGAAATACTTATGGGATATTGTGCAAGTAATGAGATTTAGTGAAGTTTGGCGGAGTTGGATGAAATAGTATGTTAAGAAAGCTTACATCTCTATTACCGTGAATGATAACCCATGTGGACAATTCAAAATGTACAAGGGATTAAGGCAGAGGATCCTCTACCTCCCCTGCCCTTTGTTATTATGATAGAAGGATTGAATATGTTCATCACCAAAATACTAAGGGAAGAAAAGTTGAAAGGTTATAAGGTGGGCCGTAAGGACGTGTTTTAACACATCAGTAATTTATCGATGACACTCTCCTATTTGGGGATTGATCTGTTATTGATACTATGACTATTAAACTAGTACTAAGACTGTTTGAGTTGATTTCGAGGTTTAGGGTAAATTTTAACATGAGTCAACTATACACGGTGAACTTGAGGCATGCAGATATTTTGAACGGTAAGCATGGGAGGTTTCCTTTTAAGTACTTGGGGATCCATATAGGAGCTAATACATGAAAGTTCGAAACCTGAAACCCTATTATGAAGCTGATGGAAAAAGACTGCAGGATGGGAGAAGAGGTACGTAACATTCGGTGGCAGAATAATTTTGCTAAAGTCAGTGCTTACATCACTTCCATTATATTACTTTTCGCTATTTAAGGCTCCAGAAGCTGTTTTGACGCAGCTTAATAAGATGATAGGAAGTTTTTTGGGGGGATGAGAAGGGAACACATACCCGAAAAATCCATTGAATTAAGTGGGATAAAGTTTGTTGTTTGAAAGAAAATGAGCGCATGGGAATCAAGAGTTGGAGGGAATTTAACATGGCGGTATTGGCCAAATGGGCTTGTAGACTATTGATTAACAGACCTGGTTTGTGGATAGATGCATTGGACTCACTGTATGGGGACTATGTCTACGACAGACATTTTTTTACATTCCCACAACCCCATAAAGCTTCAATTTGCAGATCCCAAGCTGTTAAGTTAAGACTGAAGTCTGCAACAGGAGTGGATACATCTCAATCGGATATACCGATGCTGCTGGTTGAACATTTTCAGAAATTACTTTCAGCAGAACCCATCACAGCCTCATCCCGACTATTGAGTCTGATCCCTCGCAATATCACAGCAGATATGGACTCAGATATGTGTGAATGGCGAACAGAAGATGAAGTCAAAAATGCAGTTTTTGGAATGAATAAAGAAAGTGCCCCGGGTCCGGACGGATTTTCTGGTGAGTTTTTTCAGAGCTGTTGGGAAGTAATTCAGACAGATTTATACAATGCCGTGCTCAGATTTTTTGCTGGTAAGGATCTCCCTCGAATGGTAACATCTAAACTCCTTTGTCTGGTACCAAAAGTCAAGAACCCAAGCAGGATATTTGAACTTCGTCCCATTAGTCTGTGTAACTACTTTGGGAAAGTCTTTACAAAGATTCTAGCTACCCGAATATCAATGGTTCTTCCAGCAGTGATCTCTCCAAACCAGTATGGATTTGTGAAGGGCAGACTTATTTCAGATAATACAATGCACAAGAGCTATTCCATTCACTAGATAAAAGGAAATCTGGCCCAAATGTAGCTCTAAAGCTAGATATGGAAAAAGCGTTTGATAGAGTGTCATGGATGTTTTTAATCAGGGTGCTAAGGGCTATGGGGTGTCTGGCGAATCCTATCAAATAATTGGTTCTCTATTCTATATGATAGCCAGACTTATGGTTTCTTCAAATCTTCGCGAGGGGTTAGACAGAGGGATCCGTTATCTCCTGCGCTTTTCATAGTAGCATCAGAAGGCCTCAGTTGCGGGCTAAATGTCCTGCTCAGGGAGAATACTGACTGTTCCTACAGAACTCCACCTTGATGCCCCTCTACATCTCATTTATCTTTCGCAGACGATCTGATGGTATTCACAAAGGGTACACAAAATTCACTAACCAAGATCTTTGCACTAATCAGCGAGTATGAAGCCTCTTCTTGTCAGAAAATTAATAGGCAGAAAAGCAGTTTTTTATGTCAAAACGAACCAAGGAAGAAGTGATAGATCAGATAACTCTGTGGTCTGGTCTGCAGCACAGTAAGCTTCCGCATGTTTATTTGGGAATACCTCTATATCAGGGCAGGAAATCATCAAGCTTATTCACTGCTTTGCTAATTAAGGTGAAAAGAAAACTAGATGCTTGGAATGTGAGGTATCTATCTCTTGGTGGCCGTTTAATTCTTATTCGGTATGTCTTGACTAGCATCCCCAACTACCAATTCATGACCCTCATGCCTAGCAAATTTATTATCAACAAGCTGGAAAAAGTGTTTGCTGATTTTTTCTGGGGACAAGAGGAGGGACACTACAAAAAACACTGGATTTCTTGGCAGCGGATCTGTTTACCTTTTAATGAAGGAGGGCTAAACATAAGACGACTGCAAGATATTTGTTTGGCAGCAGCAATGAAGTTATGGTGGCAGCTTAGACAAGGTTGTTCATTATGGTCAAGGTACATGGAAAGTAGCTATGGGGGCATCAGGAACATCTGTACAGTGCCAACAACTGTTAGAAGTTCACATATATGGTAGAGACTTGTATCTGTGAGGGAAATCATGCTAGCAAACACCTACTGGTTTATTGGGGATGGATCAAGAGTTAATTTGGTGGAGGAGGATGGGCGCCCAATAAATAAAATTTAAAAAAAATAACTACTTTATATAGTCTTATGTATCTTTAACTGTAATATAACGTCTCTAACTCCTAACACGACAAGTCGTGTCAATTTTGTAAAATTCGTCCGGACACATTCAATTGAATCAAAAATCAAATTCCCTAAAGTACCTGAGCATCTATCTAAACACTTAGACACAATCATAAAATTCGGAAAATTAATGTATCAACACGCATGTTTTTGTCATTGTTATACATCCCAAATAGACTCGTCAGAACAAACACACTTCAGTCGACTCGACCGCACTGTGACCCAAAATGGTTAACCAATCGTACTATTCGTGCTCTAACTATCCGTTAAAAAACATTTGTTCTTTTTCCGAATAGATATGTCAGACGCTTCATTAAGTCAAAAACTACGCTTGTCTTTTCAAAGTCTACGTGTGTCTTCAAAGTTTATGTTCTTTCATGCACAATGAATGGGAAACAGCTGAATATCGCATAAATCAAACCAAACCAAACTAAACATATCCAGTAAATCCTACCTCTACCCCTCAATAGGATGGGAATATTATTTTCGTAGAGACACCCAGCTCGATACAAAAAATAATAATAATAATAATAAAAGGAGAAGCAAAAATAACTGAAATAACTATTTACCTCAATCATGCATACATACATAACGAAATATATAAATGCTTACACAAATAACGAACAAACCAAATAACCGCATTCTACTCTTAATAGATGAAATACAATTAGATACAACCTACCCACTAGTATGTCTCACTTATTTCTATCAGTTTAGAGGTCAATAAGCAAATATATACTCTATATAGTCTTATGTATATTTAACCATAATATGAGATCTCCAACTCGTTCTATCAGAGATCATGTCATCGAAGAGGTTTAATCCTGCTAAATCTAATCGAATCTGCTCACCCCATGTTCTCTTAGGTCTCTCCCGTCCTCGTCGTCCTTCGACTTGTAATCCTTCGACTCTCCTGACTGGCTCGTCCAAACTCTTTCTGCGTACATGTCCAAACCATCGTAATCTTCTCTATCTCAGTTTGGCACTTATAGGTGCGACACCTAGTTTATCTCTAAAGACCATATTTGGAATCTTGTATAATCTCGTACGACCACACATCCACCTTAGCATCCGCATCTCTGCCACTTCAAATTTCCACGCATGTGAAAGTCTCATAGCCCAACACTCTGACCCGTAGAACATCGCCGATCTTATAACCATTCTACAAAATTCCCTTTAACTTGAGTGAGAATTTTTTTATCGCATAACACTCCAATAGATAACCGCCATTTCATCCATCCAACCATGATGTGATGGATAACGTCGACTTTCACACATTCATCCTTTTGTATGATGGATCCTGGATATTTGAAACTATCTTTCTGTTGGAGGGTCTGGTTCGCAATCGCCTTTTGGTGATAGATGTTGATATACGAGGAAAAATGGGGGAGAGGAGGCGAGGAGATAAAGGATACTATGAAAGAACCTTAAGGGCGAGGCGGCTACCGCCTTCAGAGATAAGGTAGCTCCTGCTTGTTTGGATATGATAATTGAGGATGCAGATCGTTTATGGGTTCCCATGGCTATGATCATTAGGGACACAGCTAAAGAGCTGGATATCACATCCTCGACGCAAATAACTATTCTTTAAATAGATGCACAATAACATGAAATACATCGTCATCCACAACATGATTGACAATATCGCTTTCTTCTCTGCCGTAATAAAATAGTCAAGTGGCGTTGGTGTATCTTCTAAGGTAAAGAGAGCTGATCTCTTTGTATAAATTAGCTATCATCATTTTCTAGTTCCTATACTGAGTTAAATGATACAAGCGGGATGTTTGCGCCCTTACAAATCATTAGAGAATGATGAAGGATTTGTCTCGGACATATTAGAAAATCAGGGATGGAATCTGGGATCTTTAGCTGATAATTTTACAGATCCAGTAAAGTCCAATATCATGCAAACTGAAACTGTGATGAATGACACGAGCAGTTGGGAGTTGGCACTAGATGGGAACTTAACATTTCGAGCTGCCTGGGAGCATATTCGACAAAAAGTCCCTACCAAACAGAGATTTGCTCGGATTTGGAGTGTCCATATACCCCCCAAAATAAGTGCATTTATGTGGAGGCTGATGCTTAAAGCTATACCAGTTGATGAATGTGTTAAACGTATGGGAGTTCAGGTTGTTTCAAAATGTTGCTGCTGTCATACAACTCCGGCAGAGGAAACAATTGAACATCTCTTCTCATATGGTGAGCTAGCTCAAGAAGTATGGAGAAAAATAGAATCAGAATGCGGGGTAACTGAATCGATCGTATGTCTAAATAGTCGGCTAGATATCTGGGGAATGCAGAAAGGGAGTAAGATGGCAAATCTGATAAGACAAACTATCCCTCCTTTAATCTGCTGGCTCATATGGAAGTCTCGCTGTGCATCAATATATCAAGGGACCCGTGTTTCAGCAACTGGTGTGGTGCTATAAATATGTCAGACAGTAATGGAGATCTTCATAACTAAGAGCTTCGCCGGATGTAAGCAGTCAGAGATTGCAATGATGTATTTTCTGGGTCTTAAAACAACTAGTTTGGTGGGGAAAAAAATAACTAGCATCTCAGCTATATGGCAGGCTCCTGAGGAAAACTGGGTGAAAATAGACTCTGCAAGCATACAAGAAAATGGAAGTGCCTGTGCAAGCTATGTAATTCGAAATCAAAAGGGTCTTTTGTTGGAAGCTGGCACGGCTAAAACAGAAGATGCGGTGAATGGACGCTTAAAACTACTCATCTCAGGGCTACGAAGCTGTCAAGATAAGGGATGGAAACGTGTCCAATTGGCTGTGGATCCAGCTTTGAGATATCTTATGAATAAGCAGGGAAGAGGGTGTCCCTGGAAGTCACTGCAAGAGTATCAGTGCCTCAGGAAAATATTAGAAGATCACTTGGAGATTGCACTGCTTACGTCAAAATTAGAATTGAATGCGCAGGCCATTTCATTAGCAAAGTGGAGTTTCACGAATGGAGACCATAATTTTTTTGTTGACACTCAACTTCCTGTTGATTCAAAGCTAATATATTCTAATGAGATGCAGCTACGGGAGGAGTAGCAAACACAGGGCGCGATAATAGAATACACAAGATGACTCCGACTGCTACCAGGACTCTTCTCACAGAACCCTCCATGCAGTCTTAACCAACATCAGGGGTGAATGCTAATTCTTAATTAGCCGAAACCCCTGGCAAAAGGTATCCCTTTTGTTTTTTAAGAGCCGACCTGAGCATCCCTGGATACACATACTCCGTTTCTGATAGACGAGCAACATAACTTTCGAAAACTGTCTCTAAGATGTCAAGTAATGATGTTGATTTCATTGTGAGGCATGTTGATGATTTGCTGGAGAGACGAAGTGATCAGTCAGCCTCAGAAGCTAGGAGTCAAATCTGCAATTATCAGCTATACTCACTGAACATTCTCCTTGCTGCTTCAAATTAAAAGCTGCAGAAGCACAGGAAAATATGCAGGGCCTATAAAAAGACCTCCTCGACTGCCACGAATGTCGCTGGAATCCGCATGCAGTCTTTGCTATCACGGGGGGTGTAAGCTTCATACAGCTTGCTCCCCCGGCCAAGGTACACAATACTAAACTCAAAAACTGTTCTAGTTTGTTTCGGTGTCTAGTATGTTGCTGTGGATAAGCAAGACGTTTCTGGATGATAAAGCTGGATGAATATATTTTTGTGTTAAGATTGATCTTATACATGCTCCATTTATGTGTATATGGCTGACGATTGGATTTCCTGGAGCACTGGACAAAAAAGCATGCGCTACCTCTTAGGAGAATTGAACCAGAAAGTGCATCGGCTGCTCGAAAGGATTCCATATTTGGATCCACAGGCGGTCTACCTCAACACGGGGATGTGAGTTTAATTAGCTTACATTCCCGTCCAAGGTTAACGTTCCGTGGGGCATGTTCACAGTTGTGGCAGTCCGTTGTGGGCATTGTGCTAATCTTCTGTCTGTGAATATGGGAGGCTCACTTCACTCTATTCATCTACAAGACTTCGAGGTACATATATATATATAACATTATTTATTAGTTAAAACCCTGATGTACGGGGTTACGCGTTAATAAAAAATCTTGTAATTCTCCACCTACAAGTGATTTGGTTAGCAATACAAAGGTAGAGGAGAGAATTGGAAACACAAAATGCTACTGCACGGAGATGAATCTCAATGCAATGCATTAGACCACAAACAGCAGGAGATGCATCAATTTCCAAAGCTGTGGAAGGTGAGATTTTTATGGTAAATAGGAGAGAAACAGCTCCTTCTCCATTCCGTATAATTCCACTTCCACAACATGATGATGTTGTGCAGGAGACATCTATGTTCATCTTCAAAGCCGTTTGAGAAGGATAAATCCATGCTGGTTTTATTTAACTTCAAAGTTTGGCTATGCAAAAGGGGGAAGATGAATTGACATTGCATTAGATATTGCAATTTCTATGTTGTTAGCAGGACTTTTACACTGCTGACACAAGGAGAGTGTCACACCTAACACACACTTTTTTTAATTAAAATCCATCGGTATGGCCTTACGTGTTAAAATAATAAAAGCTCGTAATAAGCTCTTAATGTTCTTATGTGAACCTATAGTTAATGAAAAACATAGACCATACATTAATGGGCCTATGGTTACATATCAAAAGTTCAAGTTATAAAAATTATATGTTCCAAATGTTTGAAATGTAGCTTAAAATTTGTAGTCTCTTGGGATTCATTATGTCCGCTCTTGGGATTTTCTGCATATTCTTCCCAGCCGAGAGGAGTTGAGGTTGCAGGTTTAGTGCTGGAAACGTTACCATTGTTGCATTGTGTTCCAGAAAGACCCTTGGTCTAAAGGAAACTATACTTTTCAGCATAGGGCCTAGCTGTTTTACACAGATTTGTTGGGAAGCTTTTGGCTCTTAAATGCCTTTCTGCCTTTCTTTGGGTATCAACGTTTCATTCATCCAAAAACCTTGTATCATTTCGTAATCGTTTATATTCCATCTTTAGCCTTTTTCCGAAGATTAAGTGGAATTTCTACAAATGTATATTTTTTCCAACACTTTGTTCATGGCATATCTATCATATGATTTTGGTCTTTCGATGTCTATACATATATAGCTGCCGAAACAAACATCCATGATTGAAGCATCCACAATGGAGAACGCCTCGTCTTCAAAGGGAAACAAACTCAAAAAAGTAAAACCGGATCCGCCCCGGATGCCACCTCCGATCCGTCGTAAGTTCTCTATAATCCGGCTATACATTCAAAAGACAATAGACAAAAATAAAAGGTTGAAACTAAGCTTTGCGATGATGATCAAGTTAGAATGTTCAAAAAAAAGTTATGCTTGTACATTATTCCCATTACACCATGTTGTGTTGAATCAGCATTGCTGAATGGTACGTATCATGGAAAATTTTCTAAAAAGGAGCAAAATGCCAGTTTCTTGATTTACGCCCTCTGATGATTGGGACACTACATTCCTCAAAATGAACTGCAAAACAAATTTGGAACATTAAGAGCCATTTTAGGGAGTTCCTATATGATGCACTAAATGAGTGCAACAAATTCATGCCAAAATATAGTAACACCTAATTGGGTATGGGTATTGGCAGGGCCGCTATACGGCACGACTGTGTCGCACATATGTGGGTCCCATAGTTTGACATGTGGGACCCACACATCACCCACCAGACACAGTCGCGCACATGTCGGGCGACTGTGTCGTGGGTTTTAGCATTTTCTGGTTATTGGAGAGTTCTTATACCGGATGGAAAATACACAAGAAAACTTCACCAAAAACACGTGACAATATATTATTCGTTCATGAGATGACCCACATTTTTTCGTCACCCAATCATGTCCAGCCACGCTATTTTCGTCCAATTTTGGTGCTTACTTCTTCATCTGATATAGAATTTTCTTGGGTATTGACCCCTTCACCTGAAATAGTGATGTATTTTTGGTGTGGATTTGGTGCCTTAAATCATTTCTCCATTTTAAGTGGCACCTAGGCTGGCGTCCACACTGAATACTATAACAGTGCTCGCAAATGATACAATGTTTGCATCGACTCATTGATTGTAATTTTATATCATCTTATTTCGATAATAAGGTATTTACAATTATACACTAGGTTTTGGAGTGTAGTGGAATTGAAATTCTAACTGAAACGATTCCATTGTTTTGATGCAGTTTCGGAGAAGAGACAACGTGTCCCATCAGCATATAATCGTTTCATAAGGTACATACTCTCTTTTGGCTCTATTTTGTTTGGGACAGGTTCAACTTACCTATAAATTTACATCTAAATTTACATCTATATGATTTCGTTGCCCGTTGACGGAATTG
>JAOYMZ010058612.1:0-13212 GCA_025802335.1 Pinguicula primuliflora
CGGTCCAAGCCACCATCCCGGTTTGAATCGAATTGCTGAAATATTCTCTTCACTTTATCCGATCTGCTTCCACGAGTAGTCATACTTGGAATCTCTCCCTCCCCCCGCTTTACTTTCTTCTAGGGTTTTGAAATCAACAATGCAGACCAAACCAGAAGCTCAAAGGGAGGAGTTACCCACCTGAATTAAATTTGTCGGAAACAATGTAAAGTGCAAATTGCACCTAAATCAGAGTTTTGACTGCCGATAACTCGTCAGAGTGGAAGAATTGAAACCCTAATTTTACAGAATTAAGCAGCGCCCCGTTCGGAAAATACCTCAAATGTCTTCTTCAAAGCAGTATCAAAATCGTAAATTCCGCATTGCTTGGGTTTAGCATGGAATCAGAAAAATGCCCAATCTTCCCACAAATATTTGTTGGAAAACAGAGCTTCTAGATGAAGTTAAGGTATTGGTTTTCTGCAGATTTTCAATTCTTCCAATTGAATTTTGATCTTCGTTTGCTCTGCCGTGCCCTTACCTTTTCTCATTTTCTAGATTTTCTTCTGGTCGTCACAACGGAAGTCAATATAACGTGGAAAAGAAAAAATTTATTTTCAGCTCTACAAGATAAATTTAGTAAAATAATAAGTATTCTTAATTTTTTTATACATAATTAAATACGATTCATAAAGTTGTTTTGTATTATAAAATATATACTTTTTAAATAAAACGAAGTCATTTTAATATAAATTAATTACACGTAGCATTTCTTATAAATTTAGAAGTATAAAACTAACGTCCTTTTATAAAAAAATATTTTATGACATAAAATGTTATGATTTTGTGACACATTTTATTATGACACTTAATTTTATAAGTAAGCCTAACATTTTATTTAAATTTATTTTCTAAAATCCGCCCCCTATTTGTCTACTCCAATCTTATCTGTTTGACTCAAATATAATTGAGATTAAAATATAAAACAGCTGAGGTCATTATTACCATGCTCTCACAAACACTTAGACATGACCAAAGTGATCCAGCTCTACACTACACAATAAGTTATTTAATCTTACTCTGTGGCACTCTCCTAACATATACACCATTTTGATCCGAATTCTTTAATGATGGATTCAGTATACCAATGTCTCATATGTTATGGTAGTTCATACTGAAAACAATCAGCATTGTTTTCAACCGAAAATGGGAAAAGGACTTACCTTGAGTGTTGTTTCATGTGAAATCCGATCTGCTAGATCCATTACCTTGAGTGTTGTTTCATGTGAAATCCGATCTGCTAGATCCATCCCAACTGCAGAAATAACTTGGGAATAATGACGATTCCAGTTTAGATATCATTTTAGTTTAACAAAGACTTGGCTTCTTCCCTGCTTTGTTCATCAAAACAACATAAGAGAGCATTAATACCGACTTGGCTTCTTCCCAAATGAATCATCTTAATCATAGACTTACCTAAAAAAAAATCTTAATCATAGATTTAATTGGCCATTTATGATCTTGCCAATTTTCCGAATCCATATGGGAGACTGAAAACAAAAGATAACCAAATGCCACGTTAACATCTGAATAACAGCAACAAGCAGATCAGACCACAATAGAACAACCCGTAATCTTCGTTTGGCACACCTGCTTATACTGCGCCCTGCAAAATTACGAAATTTTGAAACCGGACAACGTATGAAAACGCAGAAACTCATAACAAATCTGATTACCAGACATTTTTCTCAGATTCCCATCTGAGCCACGGCCACCGCCGCGAGCGCGGCGGCTGCCGCAGCTATTTCCTCGAACATTCTGGGAACTTTCGGCAGTGAACTGGAGATAGGCCGAATAATCATAAACATATGCTTTGTACCCCTAAGAACTCTGCGCGGCATAATATCAAACACCTCTTCAGCATGTTATATCCACATGGATTTTTCAAGGATTACGAGGCAAAAGTTCCACATGAATAGCCTTCGTCTTCAAGATTTCCCAGTGTTACCAATAATCAACAAACAGGCAACAGAGAATACTGTGTAGTGTAGGAATCGCGTAATCATCCATCACCTCATTCTAATCAACGGAGTTGAATTTGGATTCCCTCCTGTCCTGTCATAGCCATGGATAACCCTAAATCCAATTTCCACGTGTAAATTTTCCAAACCACAAAACCCCATATTTTAGAAAATCTCAAATAGAGCCCACCCCCATTTTATCCACTTACTCCCCCCTCTTCTTCCTTCATCCACAATTTGTTCTTCCAAATCAATAATTCTTCCTGATTAACAACACGGGAAACAAATCCCTCTAATGGCGTTGCTCCATTCTCCACCATCTTCATCTTCCTCATCGTCCTTCTTAATTTCACATAAACCCTACATAAACCGAGCGTACTCGGGAAAACAACCCATCAATCGACTGCAGCGGCGGCGGCAACCTAATTCACTCCGTTGCTCCGCCTCCTCCTTCTCCGAGAAGCACCACACCAACTCACCGAAGTCCGACGACGTCGTCGAGCTGCCTCTGTTCCCACTCCCCTTGGTCCTCTTCCCCGGCGCGATCCTCCCGCTGCAAATCTTCGAATTCCGCTACCGCATGATGATGCACACACTGCTGCACACGGATCTCAGATTCGGCGTCATATACACCGACGCCGCCACCGGCAGCACTGACGTCGGATGCGTCGGCGAGGTGATCAAGCACGAGCGGCTCGTGGATGACCGGTTCTTCCTCATCTGCAAGGGGCAGGAGCGGTTTAGGGTGAAGAAATTGGTCCGCACGAAACCCTATCTGGTGGCGGAGGTGGCCTGGCTGGAGGACCGCCCCTCCGGCGAGGTGGAGGATCTGGATGCACTGGCGAATGAGGTGGAAATGTACATGAAGGATGTGATCCGGCTGTCGAATCGGCTGAATGGGAAGCCGGAGAAGGAGGTTCAGGATCTGAGGAGGAATGTATTCCCGACGCCGTTCTCGTTCTTCGTCGGAAGCACTTTCGAAGGTGCTCCGAAGGAGCAGCAAGCTCTGCTGGAGCTGGAGGATACAGCCATGAGATTGAAGAGGGAGAAGGAAACTCTCAGAAATACTCTGAATTATTTGACAGCTGCATCTGCTGTGAAGGATGTGTTTCCATCATCTTCATAGTTACAAAAGATATGAACTTTGCTTACTTTTCTTGCTAATCTGCAAACTTTTGGTGATTTATTTCAATAGGTAATTGAGGAACGCTTTGGGTACATTTTGCTTGATCCTATGCTTCAATGGTCGTAAAGGGTGTGTAAAGGTTTTCATTTGCGAGGTCATGAGTTGGATACCGAGGCTTGCAAGATATATAATGTTTGTATTGTATACTATGGATATACAACTGTTTGCAAGATCATTAGCTGATCGTAAAGGTTTATGAGATCATGGGTTTAGAAGAAAAAAAAAGTGTTTGCTCGATACAACGCTGATAGGTTTAGAGGCAACAGCTTATAATAGGTTCTTCTAATGGTTTGCAGTATGTCAGCCTAAGAATCAATTGTAACAATGTGCCTTTTTCTCCCTGCAATTTTCAAACAGAGATAATGGTGATGTACTGTAACGAGAAAGGCCTGACTGTAGAACATTATAACTACTCCCTTTGATGCAAGTTCCATCAAGACCTGCTTATGCGGCAAGAATTAGGGGAGCAAGAAGTATAAGAACACGAGGTGACATCATACCAACTGTTCAAATTGTGACCCACACTTAATGATCATCCAATTATATTCCGCCACCTCAAATTCTTGTGTTTCTTGTGAGATTTTTTTCTTGCGGTATAGTATTTTCCAGTTCCAACACGGATTTTGTAAGCTTTGATCTTTATTTTGAATTCATAGGCATAGTCCATGAGTCCCCCTTCAAAGCCTTGGTTGTAAACTCTGTTACAATCAATTAGCTCTTGCTCAGACAGGTTGATAAAGAGACCCTGTTTAGAAGGGCCATATTTGGGTAAATTTTTCTCAGATCAGACACCCCACCCATATGTATAAGCAGCCTAAACGAGGGCTCATGCGGCATTTGGACATGTCGTATAAGCAGCCTAAAGGGAACTTATATTGATCAAGGGCACTAAAACATGTAATGTCATTTGGCCTTACATATATATCCATAAACAATAGAAGGTGCTGATATCGGTGTCATTATTTATAAATATAACCACATCATATAACATTCATCGTCGTGTATATACAAAAAAATATTACAACAATTTCCCAGGTCTTAGCTACAATAATGGCTCACGGATCATGCTATGCAAGCCAGGTATAAGAGTGCTGTTGTTGGCATTCAGACACTCAGCAGTCCTTCTGGTAGAGTCTTACTAACACCAGGATCATTAGAGAAAAACTTGCGGCAAGCATATAATACAGATGAATGGAATCCGGAAGGGTTCTCTATGAATATGAAATGGCCTCCCTGCAGTAAAAGTATTGCTTCAAGAGCACGGAAAACGGAACATAGAATTCTGGGATGATGGAGGGGGAAGCTAACTTACCTGAGGAACCCTCAAGATTTCGCACGGAACCTTCATTTGCTTCCGAGCTTCTTGTGCTCCTTGGTAATTCATCCAGTCGTCAATACCGTATATGAATGTGGTTGGAACTTTCCAGTCAGATGCGCTGCAGATTACAGGAGGAAACGCGTAAGCCGTAGTTCATCAAGGACTTCTGATTGGTTGTAGTTGAAGCAACTCACCTTTGCAAAAGTGGCATCCGTGCAAAGGCCCCGAAAGAGAATATATATTTTAAGCACAACTCTCCACTGGCTTTAGCCGCCAGAGTATGATATACATAATCTTCAGCAGGGGATATAACAACAGATAAGAACACATGTAGGGGTTTATGTCAATATAAACGTAGCCGTAACTCGTGAGATACCTGTGAGTAATTTGGATTCTTCCTCCGTCAACATATCTCCTCCAGAGCTAAATCTAGCACTTGTATACCTACGAACTAGATCCGGACCCCAAGGGCCTAAACCCCTGCATATTTCCAAGCACAACTTCAATTTAGCTTAAATTGTTAGCGTAAGACAAATTTCCACGGCAATCCTTCCAGTGGACAATTTCGGGATTAAGAACATGATTCCTGATATAGTAGTATCAAAGGGCGTAGATCATTCCTCAACTCTTCAGAACTAACAACTATGCATTTTTTGGTAGGGCCTGAACATGACCAGGTTCGAATGAATACCTTATGATCTTTTGTGGAGTAAAGTTGGATTCCCAAAGATGATTGAGAATGGCTCCTTTCCACGTTGCTCTAAACCGAGTAAGACGCTCAGACATATCTGTCTCTGCCGAAAATCCAGCAGGCCCACACAAAATCAAGTGCTGAATGTGCTCAGGATGCTGCACAGGAAAAGCATTGCATACCACATCAATCATAACGGAGTATAACGATTTTTCCGGTCATCATAAATATTTATGTTACATAAGTACATAACTATGCAACAATAAATACTTAATTACTTATCAACCTTCAGAGCATATTTAGCAGCCACATATCCACCAAATGAATGCCCAAGTAAAATGAAGTTAGTAAGACTTTGCGCTTTGCGCCATTCCTCAAAGGAATCAATGAACCAAGCCTCAGTTTCTGCAGGGATAACATGATATAATAATTATTCTAGCTGGATGAATCCTTCTCCAAGAAAATTCTAACTGAAAAGAATCAGCATTATTATCAAATGAAAAGGACCAACAATGAACTATTCCAAATTACAAGTAAAATGACAAGATTTACCTTCAGTGCTTTTACATGTGAAATCAGGTCTGCTGGATCCACCCCAACTGCAAAATAAGTAGGCAAAATGATAAGTTCAGTTTAAGGATATTAAAATGCTTCTGCTTCTTCCATTGCAGAACCAGAAAACAAAAACAATGGATATCAGTTCAAATCCCTGAAATCAGCCAATTGGAACATGGAAATGCTACATGCAGGTTTGCAGGATCCACACAGATGGATAATGCCAGCAGATAATAGATTATATCGCCATATCACAGAGGAGTACCAACATAAAAAACAACAGAATCCAATAAGAAAAGTAGCAAACTTAGCGTACCCAAGCTGATCGATAGCAATAACTTTGAAATGCTTAGCAAGTGCCTGAAAATTACGGAAAAAGAAACCCTGGGAAGCACCGTATCCATGAACCATCACAAGCGTCGGTGCACCCTCTGGGCTATCAAACGTCACCGTATTGATGAACCTCGGCTCATTACTCTCCGATCTAAACCAGCGAGTTTTCGATCCCGGCGGCCCTGAACCGATATTAACTCGCTCCTGCTTGTATTGCGTTCTGCAAATTTCCCCCAGTCAGAAGCCAGGTAACATCTCACAACAATTGATCAAAAAAATCCGGTTACTTGATTATAGACAGGAGTCTTTTCTCTGATTCGATGATGTGATCGGTTGACGACGGAATCCATCGGAGCGACGACCACGGCGAGCGTTTCTTCGTCGTGGCGGCAGCTGCATCGAATCCCTCCGCCATTCTGGGTAAATTCGACAATGATTTGGACCACTTCCGCAGACCAATGCTCATATATATCAACAAATTGATTTGCCGATAGGAGAGAACAGTCCAATGAAGTCGGCTATAAAAAAAAATGTCCAATGAAGTCGGAGAAATTTCAGTAATACTAGGGCGAAGGTGCTTGGAAGGGGTACTCCAGAATCTACGTCATCCGTGAGACCTTCTTACTTTTTTTTATATTATGGTGGAAACTTTCTTACTTTGATTCGAAAAGCCAACAATTAAAAAAATTAAAATTATATGACTTTTCACAACACGTTCGTCAAAAGTAAGGTAAAGAAATAGAGGATATCCTAAAAATTTAAATGTTATAAATTTTATAAATTTAAAGTTTAAATATTATGGTGGTTTTGCCGTCGAAAAAATTAAAATTCTATTTAAATGTTATAAATTCCAAAGTTAAATATCAACTCAATGGCTAAATCCTATAAACCTAAGGGCTAAATACTATAACCCCAAGTCTAAATTTGTGGGAAATCATCCATATTTTGGCCAAACGGGGAGGGGGTGCGATGGAGGTGCTGATTTTGGGGGTACCTCTAGTATTTTTCAAACAAATAAGGGGAGCGCAGTGCCCCAAATTCATCGTTTAAAAAAATAGAAGAGAAGAGTGGACGGTGGATTTGGGAGCACCGTATAGTGATGCGGTGCTTAAGCACAACATCACCCCCTCACTCACAAATAAGAGTAATGGTAAAGTACACTTTTGGGGATCTTATGTTTGAACTTCTGGCAAGCATCATAATCATGTTTTTTATTTGTGATTTTTTTATTGACTGATCGTGATGTCTATCACATCATAAAGTTTAAAAATAGAATCCTACATGAAGGTACATGTAGCATTATTTAACAAATAAACAATCACATTTTGAAAATATCTTCTTACTTGTTCGGAGATGAATAAAAAAGTTACAATAATTATCAGCACGTTCTGTGTAGTTTGATTACAGATGTCATTTGATATATTTTATTAAAAATGACAATCAATATTATGGCGACTTCGCCGCCAAAAAATTAAAAACCTACGTAATGAACTCAAAACTCTAAAAACCCTAAACTAAAATCCTATATAATGAACCAAAAATTCTAAAAACTTACTCACTCCGGAGCGAGTAAGGACATAATTACCTGGTTTAAACCAAATAATGAGTAACCAGTAGTATTTTCAAAAAGTAAGAACTCTTGCATGGCATATATAAAAATTTACCTAAATAAATATGTTTAAAAAATATACACAACTTCAAATTCCGGATTTATTGTACCAATTAGATTGTTATGGTCCTGTTTAATCGTGACCTTCAGATGTTGATCTGATAGTCACGATGAGATGATCACTTGAATGATCATGAACATTGGATCAAAATATAATGGTCAAGATTAGAAATTGTGACCATAATAATTTAATCTGGACAATAAGTACGGGCTTAAAAATTCTTTGAAAAAATAAAAGGACTAAAATATGGTAACTTTTGAAACTCATTGGTACTCATCTATAGGTAGAGATTCATCACCTCTACATATTTTAGCAAATTCAAAATTTATTGTGCCCAATATTATTGTATTCAATTGTACTCATTTTTTTAATTGTGATTACCTATCATTCCCTATTTTCTAAATCGGTTGCATTGGTAGAAATAATGTATATAAGAGACCAAAAGGATTCCAATTAGTTCAACTAGTAAGCTTAGTAACTTTAAATGTGGAGTTGTGATCAATACTTATACCTATAAAAAAAGAGACAAAAAGGCAAATGCTTTGTTGTAGTTACTACGGTCTACCACTTTATCCTTGTAAATTTCATTGCACGTTTTTCCTTGATTTAAGTAGCCTATTATTGAGTTTTAAAAATTTCTGGCGATAAAGTCGCCAGAAATGTAACAACGCATGAGGCATTTTGTCTCTTATGTATAGTCTTTCAATCGTTGTGGTTAATTTCGACAACGGACGATAATAGATAGTCGCAATTACAAAATTGAGTACAGTTGTGCACCGTAGTGGTGAGCATACGAGAATCACCCATTTTAACAAAAGTTGCTTAAATATGAGTCACACAAATTGTTAATTCTACCGCACCAAAATGTCCTAAACAAGAAGACCATATAACAAGGCCAGGTGGTTATCAATGGAGAGGAATGCATTAAACCCGGCACATGGACTTAACAGGTAAACAATCAACCAAGTATAATCACATGTTATATAATTTATTTTCTTTTAATTGTGTTTGTGATGGTTGACACATCACAATGTCAAACAAAGTGTCAAAAAAGATGTACAAATAGCATTTTCCAATAAAATATAGTTTGCTATTATGCTTTCCAATGAGATTTGACATCATCAGAAATCAACATCAAACGATGAGAAGGCAGAACAATTATCCAGGAACCGTAATGAATACAAGAACTCCCACAAACTTCAAAAATTGGTCCACAGAAGATACAAAGGTGTAGAAGTATCACACTATTATTCAGTAAAAAATGTTCGCATCTACATCCTACCAACACCGGCTCGCATTAATCCATGCAAAACAAATGCCCGAGAAAACAACTAAAGCCAGTTTACCAAGCTAAAACAACGAGGAGCATGCTTGAGATTCTCCTGTGAGGTGAAATAAACTCCAACAGTTATCAGGAGAGAACTGCTTTAATCGGCTCGGGATTGACCAGCACGGGACGAGAGAATGATTCCAACAATGAGACCGTAAAGAGCCAAGGCTTCGGCGAAAATCAGGATCAGGATCATGCCGACAAATAGTTTGGGCTGTTGAGCATTGGCCCTAGCATATGACATGGTATAGTAAGATTGCTGAAAATCTTGGAGCTCAAGAGGAAAAGAACAATACATAATGGTAATGAGACAGATTAACAGAATTACATTAGCACAACCATGCAGATACGCGATGAGACAGATTGAAATAATCTTCTCAGATTGCTTGATGAATTCAAATCCAATTTTGCCAAAAAAAAAATGGTGACAAAACTTCACCCAGGTTTTGCACAAAATGGACCAACAAAATATCTGTCGATTGCAGGAGCTATATTGTTCCTTATCATCATTCACGAGGCTTCCAAACTGAACTCACTACACCTAAGGAAGTACTATATAAAGAAAAATAGTAGCAGCAAAGAGTAAAAGTCTACTGCAGCACACAATCTGAGGATAAAAACACAGATCGCTCAATCAGACCAGGACAACTATGATGAGCAGTCCAAACTATCCAAATAAAATCCAAGGATTTTGAAATGCCAAATCATCCAAATATGTTATTAGAAAACTAAATTGCACCAAATACCTATTGATTGCAAGAAATATATTGTTTCTTACTGTTTTCTGAAGAGGAGCACACTAAATTCACTACACCTATGGAAGTAATAAAGACTTGACTATACTGAAACATAGTAGACAGATAGTTCCAACAAAGTATATAAGCCTACTTGAGCACAAAATCTGAAGACACAAACACAGACTACCCAATTAAATTAAGAGGGATAGGTCAAAGATCAACAACTGATAAACAAATTAAAGATTTTCGAAATGCAAAATCAACCAAGTATGACAATATTTATGATTACCTAACGCCAGCATCTCCAACGATTCCGATGGCCATACCAGCAGCCAGGCCAGCAAGACCGCAAGCGAGTCCGGATGAAAGGTGAGCATAACCATCAAACAAGTAGTACGACTTCGCCTTGGGGTTAATACCAGTACTAATAATGACGGCGATAATCAATCCGTATATGCCTAACACACCGGCCATGACCACCGGAACAATCGACTTCATCACCAATTCAGGTCTCATCACACCCATCGACGCCACTCCTACTCCGCTCTTAGCAGTTCCGTACGCTGCTCCCATACCTAAATAAACACCATAAAATGATAATTAACAATTCACCAAACGCAATATACAGTAGATCTGAAAAGAAGAAGAAGGAACTGTCGATCGTCAGAACAACACATACAGGAGAATACTAGAGCCGCGGCGGCGCCGAGAAATCCGAAGAATGGTGCCGTTTCATCGCCGCTGAAAGTTGTCGACATCTCGATTCGATTTCTCTAAGCGCCGAGATCGGATCTGAAATTTCTTCTTCACGGTCTGATGGGTGAACGATGAAGAAGAGTGGATGCTGGGTTAATCACGACCTTGATTGATTCACATCCTCACACCTGCACTGCAGTCGTGCTCGGTTCAATAGAAATGACCAAATCACCCTTCTTAACAATGAAATCGAAAATTTGGGCCATTAACCTATTCCAGGCCAAAATTAATTTACGCCTCTAAAGTCTAATGGGATTATAACAATGTGGCCCAATGGACATGTTGTAATGAACTTGGGAATGGGTAGAACTAGAATCTAATGGAGGCAGACTTCGCCCTTAACCCCTTAATAAATGCAGCCCGACTTAAGTTGAACTAAGGGTCCGTTCAGCTGACAACATTATTTGGATATATTGGAATGAAACAATTTATACTATGTTTGTGCGTATAATTACATGAAATTTTAACATGTCAGAATATAATAAGATTTTAAAATTCAATGTTTAGTAGTCATGATAATTTCATGTAAGGATTTTAAAATTTATGTGAATTTACTAATTTGTCCTTTATTTTTTATTAAGTTAATAAATTAAAATTAAATTAAAATTAAATTAAATTAAATTAAATTAATTTTTCCAATTCTTCATCGAACGCACAAATATGAGTATTTGTATTTTCCACCAAATTCGGAATGCACGAATACAACACCCGACGGGTATTATGTATTTTTCCGAGTTTGTATTTAACATTCATATCCGAAAATATTCGGGTAAGAGTTTGAGTATATAGCTAAAATTTTGAATCAAAATATTTGAAATCGAACATATTAATAAAATAAATAAATAATAAGTTTAATTTGGATATGGAGTACTCAAAACCCAAAATTCTAATAAAAAAAGTTGAGAAAAAATACATTACAAAATACAAAAATCTGAAAAAAAATCATTTGTTTACAAATATAAAAGTATAATTTATAATTATTTTCCGAGTATTTGTTCGCTATATGAAGCTGAAATTTATAATATTTATAATTATTTCAATAGTTTTGTAAGGGATTGACAAATTAATAATTTCAACAAAAAATTTAAATTATCCCACTAAATCCCACACTTTTAAATGCGAAACATTATACCACATCATCTCATATTTTTCCTAATCAAATGGGATTTAGTGAATTTTGTAGAATCATCTCGCTAAATCTATTTTTTTATAAGCCTAAATCGGTTGTTTAGGAGGAATAATATTTCCCATTTAAAATGATAAAATGTATTGGGATAATTTAAATTGTTTATTAAAATTATTAATTTATCCCTCACTTACAAAATGCAAAACACATGTTAATATACGTGGATAATACTTTTCCTTCAACTTCCAGTTTATATGTTAAGCAGTTCTATCTATCAATATGTATGTCTTGAACCCTCGATAATGATTTTTCTTTAGAATTGGTTTATTATTAGATATTTTAGGTTGTTATTGGATAAATTGCATAACAGGGAGTTTTTCATTTAGGGATTTATTCGAATGCCAAAATATTCAATAACTTTCTTTCTAATAGTGAAGTCAATTTTACATTTGTTATCTGCAGCGCGGATAAACTGGAAGTTGAAGGAAAGGTATTATCCCCTCATCACTCTATGTGTTTTGCATACAAACAAATTTATTATTTCCAATTCAACAGACCTTACCTCTTTGGAAAGGAAAAAATGAATATATGCACTAACTGAAACAGAATTTTTTCATTTTCAGTTCGTTTTATACTTATTCTTTTTCTTTCTGAATTTCTGGTAAATACTTCAGATATTGAAATCAATTCTAATTGGTCAAATTCAATGAAAATGAAAAAAGCTCTTTATTAAGAATCTCCTTCGAATTAGTATAATTTTAGGCAATTTTCCCATATTTTTTACTCCATTTTTTTTAACCAATAGGATCTATAAAAGAAATACCTAAGGAATTAGAAAAGCAAAGATTTTTCTAAATACTAGATGTCTTTCACATCCAGCTATACAACTGAGTAATCTCTTAATTTAATTTTTATTTAAATGGCAGTTCCAAAAAAACGTACTTCTGCATCAAAAAAGCGTATTCGTAAAAATGTTTGGAAAGCGGAGGCGTCTTGGGCAGCGTTAAAAGCGTTTTCCTTAGCGAAATCGCTTACTACCGGGAATTCAAAAGTTTTTTTCTACAACAAACAAATAGAACAACTAAGAAAACCTAAGAGATTGGAAAAATTCCCATTTTCCCGCTAAAAAAATTGACTCATTTCTAAAAAAAAAAAATTCCCGAATTCCATTTCCTATTGATTAACCCAACAGGGAATGGAATTCATTCCGTTTTAAAACTTCTAATATGTCGAATCAGAATTCTTCTAGTTACCTTATTAAAATGAAAATAAAATTTATGAAATTAGAAAAAAAGTTGTTAAAAGAGAGATGTTTTTTGGAAAGTTCTATCCCTGAATTTTAATTCATAGTATAGTAGGACTTTCTAGTTTTAGCAGATTTCAAGCCAGGAGAGTTTAAAACGAAAATACATAATAAAAAGAAACCTCTAACCTAAAATAATGAACGTTCAAATAGGTATTTGAACGAATTTTTATTCGTCAATTTGAATCGTTCCTAAAGAGCATTTCA
>JAOYMZ010058623.1:0-13212 GCA_025802335.1 Pinguicula primuliflora
CTCTCTGTAACGAGACTCGAAGATTTCGGGATGATGAAACAAATGAATGAGTTCATCCTTTTATATGGGAGAAAACGTGTGGAAATAATAGTGTGAACTACTATTTAATTCAGCCCACGTTTTATGTGTTTCCGTCCAATCTTTTTTTTTCCATTTCAACATGCTTTCAATTGCACTTCCTTTTTTTCTCATTGCATTTAATGAGCCTTTGACAAAGCTTGCCGACAAGTTCAACTAAATTATTAGACGAAATTTCAGATTATTAGAAAGCTAACAATCTGAATTACCTCCCCTACCTCCAGAAACATGAGAATGTGCAATCATTAATGTTCTCACCTACCTCCAGAAACATGGGCAATCATCAGCAAGACTCCTGCAGTGTATTAAAGATTAGAATATGAACAAATCCTAGATAAAAATGGAAATCCTTAAGTAAATCAGATAAAAATGTAGGATGGCTGCACTACGCTCAGTGTTCGAAGAAGTTAATCTCTCAGCGAACTGTGTTCGAAAGGGGCTTGTAGCCAGGTTTAACTATGGCCTAGTACCAGGTTGGCTTGATGGCGCAGCTGGAGAACTTTGATGCCAGAATTGATGCAGGAACAGGGCAAATTGAAATCCAGCATTTAAAGAAAAAATATAGCATGTTGTTCAAAAGATTCAGACCCCGTAGAAAAACAATGAAACCCCTGCAACAGTCCAGCAAAGGCAAAATCATAGATTCTCGCATGTTTTATCAAAGGCAAACTCACAGATTCTGTTCTCGAGCAGCAATTATGTGAGAATCGACTACTGGAAGAATAAGATGAGAATCTGATAAACTGAATATGGAGATATGTGAAACAAAATAGGATACTCACAAAACCCGCCATATGCCGAAGAAACTGGTTATCCAAAATCGGTGGCGTGTTTCTGCCAAGAACACACAAAAATAGGTTCAGTGCTTCTCAAAATTGAAGAATGGAGAAGCATCCACCGTTCACAATCATCGGAGTTTTTTCTTCTGGCGCAACACGTAATGGAAGAGGAATTCTGTGGGTAGAACGAAAATGGATTAATGATACAGATTGAAACATACGACGCTTTTTCGTAGCCTTATAGTGTTATTGCTTAATAGAGTTCTTCATGATATGCGAGCAGGTACTTGGAGAACTTGAGGATCCCTACATTTGAAAAGGGTTTGGATCAATGAGAAAACGTTTATCAGAAACGAACGCAATAGACGAACTTACCACGGGAAGGTCGGATAGATTTCTTCAGGGTGTGCTGGGCGCAGTATATACACAGTTGCATCAAGGATTTGAACCGACGTGAATTCGGCATTAAGAAGAAACGTCCGAACAATTAATATTACTAATTGGAGTGATTGAATATGGACACCGTGCAATGAGAGACATGTAGAAGATGAAACGCCGCATTAATGATTGCAAGGACGTGAATGCCGGACGAACGTGGCGTACCGGATAAAGAAAAAAGTTCAAAACCCGTTCGTTTTCGCCGGGGTCGGAGGAAGGAAACGTCCGATCAATTAAGAGTAATACAATGAGCAATTGAACACGGATTTCGTGCATATGAAGGTTACCGGCGGGGGTTGAACACAGATTCACGGGGGACGGAGGCTTCATGGAGGAGGAGCGGTGGCTGGAGGAAAGAGAGTCAGACCAAAAGTTGGAGAGAGAGGAGAAGGTTGGGGAAGAAGAAGGGGGAGTTATGATGAGAGAGACGGTGACATGCATAAAGCTGCAGGAGTTAGAGATGGAATACAGAATTGCCCCTGAAAGATAGAGGGAAAAAATCTACAGCCACCTAGACGGACGGAAATGCCCCTCAAATCTTACCTGTCGTTTTACCTACAAAAACAGTTTTTTACGCGACCGTTTAGTGAGCAATTTTAGATGTAATGATTATTCCATTTTTTTATGATTTTATTGGATGAGTGACCTAACCAAAATTATATTTCGAAATGCAATCTAATATTTTATTTTTAATTTGTATTTATTGTTCTATTGCTTAAAAAATATTAAAAGAAAAGAAAAAAATAAAATACAAAATCGTCTCAATACCTTCTAATCAAGTCAACAGCCAGAAGACTTTTTACTGTATCATTTTCGTCGAAAGAAAAATCTAGAATTTAAAAGTTTAATCTATGGATGTCATTGTCGCAGCCTTATCCGATTCAGCTACCGCCCTTTTCGTGATCTCCTCTCTGACCTTATTGTTGTCTCATTTATCGACTTCTGTGTCATTGTCTCCTTTACAACTGTTTTTGCTTCCGAAGTCGCACACCTCGTCGTCCTATGCAATTGTCGAGAATATCCCATGCAATTTTGCATCCAATGTTGCCCTCGATGCCGCACTCAACGACCTTGTCGTGGCAACTGTCGCTTTTGACTTTGTAACCGCAGAACACCATAACCTAAAATGGCCTGACATGTTCAGTCTTGATAACCTCGCCGCCACTAATGTAGCCCAAATTGCCACCGTATTTTGGAACTTATCACCCAACTTTGGTGCTTCCCCCTTTAAACTTTTCGGGTGGCCAGCACAATAGAAATTTTTTACTTTGCCCCTCAGGATGAATTACTTAGATTGCGAGGCATATGTGGTGACATCAACCACCGGATGATAGAAGTTAACACATTGGGCTGAATAGCTATCTTGGGCGAACGCTTCAATGGAACAATGGAGGATGATTCTACATTGGAGTTCGTCTATCTCATCTAACGATATGCCACCATAGTAACTGAAGTAATCATATATGGGCTGCTTGTGGAAATCAAATATGAAGAATCTAGAATGTTGATAATTTGGTTCATCTAGTCTAGACTTTCTGAGTTATGAAAGTTAATGTGTTAGGCCGAATAGCTTCCAATGGAACAATGAAAGATCACGCTGAAGTAGTCAAAGAGAACCTTCACGAATGCCTCGACCTGTCTCTCTCGTCCAGCAATTCGTGGAGATGTCATTCGCTGCGGTTGATAAATGTTATTAATTATTGCACTTTGAGCTTATCTGTGATGTCCCATCTACACAGGTAACCTTGGAGTTGAAACTTGAGCAATGGCGAAAGGTATCAGGTAGCAAACTTACTGGGTTCATTCGAAAAGCGGTCCCTATATGCATATGCTTGTTTATTTGGACGACTAGATGCTGCTCAGTCTACCAGAACAAGCGCATTCTAAACAAACAGGTGATAGAATCTATTCACGGGTTGGCATGTGATATAATGTGTTACAAATCAAAGGAGATGGAAGTCAGATTGAATGAAGAAACATAATGAAGCATCTGCGAGTTCCTGCTACTATACAAGTCTTGAGGCCTACACACACTGTGGAAAACTAGATTCCTCCCGCTGCAGGTGGGATCAATTGAAGCATTGCAGACTGCAGCATATTCAAATACAGACTCACCTAAGACAGGAGCTGTATATATTCTTTGAGACCACAAGGGAATACTGTGAATAAAACTGTGAAGGCATGGAAGCAAGTGTGGCCACAGAGATGGAGTAAAGGAAAAATCACACTGCTGATGGGAAGATCATGTCTGATGGAGTAAGGATACTGTGGATTAGATCCCAAAAAATCACAAGGAACAAAGATCATAGCTAGCTAAGACTTTAGGAAACACTGGACAGCAATCAACAAAAATTGGATTCTACGGAAAAACGTCAAGCAAAAGGAGAACACCAACAAGTCGGACAAAAAGAAGTTCATTCCTATAGTTTATTATGTTTCAATATTTGTAAAACAATTTTTGGCGGAGGAGGACGAAAAATATAAATAATTTTTTTAAAGTACATCAATAAATTAATATATCCCCCAAAAATATTCATGCATTCAAACATTCAATGTATTTCAAAAAATGAAAATCCGCGAACAACTATTGCATATTTCATGGTTCATATGTTGCTACTTCCCCTCTAAGCATATTCCATCCAGAAAGTGATAAAAAACTGATCAAATTAGCTGAGAAAATAGCAAGTAAAAAGATTGTAGCAGACTATTGTAGGAAATTAGTATTGTAGGGAAATAACATCAACCTTATACCGAATGCCAAAAACTTCAAGATTTCTTTGGAATCTCTGAGGCCTGTGAATCACAGTTTCCTTAAAACAGATTCGCCCTCTCCTAGGTGCTTTGAGAATTTAGACATCTGTCTCCCAGGATACAACGGAGAACGAATACTTTTGCACAGCACTTGCAGTACTATCCCGGCGAACTTGAACTGTGTCTTCCTTCTATCACCAAGAACTCAAAACAAATGGGCCCAAAGAAAGAAGCAAGAAATCAAAAGCTTCAAGTGAGTTTAGTGTGTGTTCAAACATGTGGTAAAATCCTCTTTTATACATAGAAGAATGGAGTTACAATGGAAGAAGAGAAACTCATGTCCCTCCATTTCTCTTATATCCGAGATTTAATACCCATCAATCTCCTACTAAAAGAGATTTATAAGTTACACACTTCTTTTGTAACTTATTTACAATATATATTAATATAATATATTTTGATAGTAATACAAGAATTGTATTTTATTTATGGTATCAATTTCCATTCAACCAAATATCATATATCATTTCATAATATTCTTTATTCCATCCTTAGCCTTTTTCTAATGCTTAAGTGGAATCTCTAAGAAATGATATATTTTCCAACAATCCCACACATGAATGAAATTGTTCCTAGACAAAGACTCAAACTTGGTGATAGAATTCTGCAGTCGATACCTGCATAGGATAGGTAGGTGTCACCCTTTGAACCTTGCTTTGCGAAGTTGTATTAACTTTACTAGTTGATCTGTAGACGCGATATTCTTTAACTGTTCTGCCGTTTGTGTAAACGAATAATACAGTTCACACAGATATTTTCCTGACATTGTTATGGTTCTCATGGTTTATGTCCATTTTGGCCCTAGACATCTGTCTGGTTCTGCGAGAGTTTTTAGAGAATTAGCCCCCACAATTCTCCTTCGAAGTGGCCCCTCTTCTCTCTCACATAGATTATCTCTTAATTAAGAGTAACCCGCATTACTCTGCTCGGACAACTCCCCTCAGATTTCCGATGCATAAGGATTATTAAAAGCCAAATTGCCTAACTTTTCCTGCGGATATCACTGTTTGACATCAGGAATGGATTTTCGGGTTTACCTCGATGATTTTGAATTTACTCTAACACATTCGAGTTTACCCCGATATTGACTACTAAGGTTGCTACAGGTAGGTTGTCCTTTTAAACCTAGATCTTGGGATCTCCAGTCAACTAGGTTGGTTTTCCTTTACATCAACCTTATCGTTCTATGGGCTTTAAACCCATTCCTCTCGATGTTTTTTCAACTTGATCTCGGTTTAACCCATTGGTTAGCGGATTCGCTATGTTATCCTTTGACTTCACAAGGTTTCTCTCTTGGTGGAGTTGGAAGCAGAAATGATGTACGCTCATAAGAAGGCTTAAATGTTATCGTGGACGGTGCTCTACACAAACATTGACAGAAAGATAGACATTTTTAAAAGCAGAGAGATCTCTTTCTTAAAAGGTGAATACAAGCTCCACTCTAATAGTTATTAGGGAGTCATATAAAGGAACTATAAAATCATGCTAAGGCTCCCAAACTCCATAATTCTTTTTCTTTTCTTTTGTCTTTTGATTTTTCTTTTTGATTTCTCAACATTCTTCTCCTTAAATGAGGAGGTAATAATTTTTGAACATAATCAAGGAGACAATTTTTCTAAGAGCCAAAGCATTTACAAAAGATTTGACTTCCCTATTTTGAAAGATCACAAGATGAAAGAAAAGGGGAGTGGTATTTTTCTTCACTCAATCCTATCTCGTTTTAAAATGGGACAAGCCCGATCCTATCCCGAATTAAGTTCGGAATCTATTTTTTGAATCTGAATTCATCCTGAATTCATTTTTTTCGGGATTCGGGCAAGCTGAATCTCGAAAAAATTCCAAGGCCGAACTACCTTTTTCCCACCCCTAGATAACAGTCATGTGGCCGGCCGATACTCCACCCAATCAAATCATCAAGTCAAGAAAAAAAAATGTAAGTGTTTTACTAATACATTTTAGCAAGGTATCATAATTATTAACGTACCAAACAAATTTTCCAACGAAAACTATGGAAAATTTTTGTTATGCCTAAAAATTTTCCTTACCAAAATATCTTGCCATGTTGAAGACATCAGTGTGGAAGCTAATCCGCGCTGATGACGTCGCGCTGAAGCCTTCAGCGCGGATTAGCTTCCGCACTGATGGCTAAAGCGCGCTCTTTTTGCCGCCAACTTTGGCGAATGGCAAGAGATCGGTAGGGGCCACGCTGAAACCATCAGCGCGGCCCTACTATAAAGAGGGCCCTTCCCATTCTTTTTTCAACACCACAAAACAAATATCATCTCTTTAATTGGCAAAGAAGAGTCTATTCGACCGTAGCAGATCGATCACAGCTACAACTATGGACGGATCAATATAGGTGTTTGGGGGAGCCCAAGCACCACCAGTCAAAATGATTGAATGTGTGAGTTGCAGAAAAGAAAAAAGTTTAGGTAAAGATAAGAGAAAGGAGAGATGAAGAAGAAGCGCGAGAAGCATAAGAAAGAAATAGAAAAAAATAAATATTATTTTTGTTGTAAAATTGAAATAAATTGTGAGAAATTATAAATTTAGTATTTCATTCAAACTCTTCTTTATCTACATCCAAAGTTGATTAGACCTTTTTCATTGAGTACCCACACTATATAATTATACGTTTATATCTAATAAAATTGGAACTATAAAATTAAAAAATTTGTACAGTAGTTAATAATTAATGGATTAAAGAATTAAAAAGTTAAAAAATTTGAAAATGAAATTAAAGTTTATTTGGACTAAGGAATACGATATAGAGATTAAAAAATTGACAGGTCTATATATTCAAAACTTTTTCAGAATGATTAAAGGCATATATTAAGGTAATTACAATTTTGATGATTCCTTCACCGGAAATTTACGTTTTTTCTTATGGTTAAGTATCATTTATAGGTTTTTAAAAATTTCCGGCGATGAGGCATGAAAAATTTTTATATCTCACTTACAAACTTTCCATCGGTACGGTCAAATGGTTGAAAGGGAATAATAATATTTAGATTATAAAATTTTGAAAATTTTAATACTTTTAAAAATGATAAATATCCTCAACATAAGAAGTCATGCGATAAACATAATTTTTTTGTTACCACTTATTTTCAAAATTTACCGCACTATTAGAAAGCTTCTACATAAGAGCATAGTTATCGAAATCGCACGATTCGCGATTTGAATCGTGCGATTAGATACAAAAAATGCTGAGAACGATCTGAATCACAACTAGAAATCGTTCATGTGGATTTTCAGTGTTGAATCAGGGAAAATCACGATTCATATCGGAAAATGATATGAATCGGGGAATCGCACGATTCTTTTTTCTTCAGTATCTGGATTTTTGATGGGTAAACATTACAAAGAGGAAGCATATAAAATTTACAGAGAAAGTTTAGGATTCGCGGAGGGAATTTGCGAAGAGGAGAAGATACAATTTGACAGAAAATTCATACACTGATTTTGGTTTGAATTGGCACTTGGAGAAGACGAAGTGCCTCGGGAGAAGCAAAGTGTTTTCTTGTCTTTTTATATTACACATATATATATTACGAAAGGTTTTATTTATTTTTGTTTTTTAATATTATAATTTAATGCTAGTTTATTTTTTGTTTCTTATATTTTATTGTTCGTTTGTTTTATCATATAATATAGATGTAAATTTTGTCATTTTTACATAATTTAAAAATATATTGTCATTTGATATATTTTTCTATATATAATTTTCTATTTAAAAGTATTTATTTTATCTTTTATGAAATTTTCAATGAATTTTACGATTTACGATACGATTTGATTCACGATTCGCAAATTAACAATTTCGATTTACGATCCATATCCCGTTTTGACAACTATGCATAAGAGATGAAAAACTTCATATTTTGTCACGATTCCCGCAACTTTGTCGACGAGAATTTCTAAATCACTTAGTCCTTAATAAATTTTTAGTCATTGATATTGTGTCGGAATATTTGATTTTTCAAATGAGCACCCCCAGTTTTCATATTCTGGATCCGCCCCTGGCTGCAACATAAATTTTCAAGGTTAAGGTAATTTTAATATATGGTTAAATTTGTTAATTACACGAATATTAATTATTGATATTATATTTAGGCATTATTCTTATTATTAAAATATATTTTGTAGATATCAAGATGAGTTATAGTTAGGATGAGAGCCAGTGTCCCGATCTATATTGCACAGATTCTTAGGATGTTATTGGAGATCTGGAGAATCATAGAAGTATACGTGTTATAAGAGGAGAAATTGGTATGGACGATATAGTTACTTGCAGACATCCCGATAAATGGCTTCGTGATCTTAATTTGTCTGATCGGATTATTAATTATATAGTTAATGCTGGATTTTGGGGAGTATATCAGAGTTGTCCTATAAAGATAGATTGGCATTTCGTGACGGCTCTAATTGATCGATGGCGTCCTCGCACTCACACATTTTGGATGTCATTCGGGGAGTGTACCATCACGCTGTAGGATGTTTCTATGATATGAGAACTCGCACTTATTGGGCTGCCAGTTTCTGGTGTGCAATGATCTTTACCTCGTATCCAGCAGCATATGGAACAGTACTACGGCATTGCTATTGGTCCAACGAATATTTCCGAAGGTATGCTGAAGTCTACCACGATAGGGAATCATTTTAAATTAATACAGATAGATGAAAATAGTGATAAATTAGAAGTACAGTATTATACCCTAGGTATCATATCCCTGATTTTGGGTTGGATTATATTTTTGGAGCATAGCGGATATAGGATACATTTTGATTTGTTGATGTACATAGTGAATTTTTTGACGATACCCATGTACAGTTGTGGTAGTACATTGTTGTATTGCCTGTACAACAACCTATGCAGGACTCATGTGGATAACTATATGAATGTGAGCGGCGCAACGAAATTATTGTAAATATGGGGATATTCACGCTTCCTAACCATTGTGCTGATCCCTACTAGGATCATTTTGTCTCACATAGATCGGAGACGTGGAAATATTCTCAATGTATTCGCGAATCAATTTGTGAGATGGATGAAAAATGGAAGAGCAGCGTTGCACAGAGTTCGAATAGTGCGTCTGTCCTTTGATATCGTAAGGGTCTCTCAAGTATAATCTTATTTTTATTATCTATCAGTCTTCATTTTATTATAAATTATACGTTTAATTTTGGTTTTTGTATTGTTTTTTGCAATTTAATTCCACCCCATATACTGAAAAGGAGATGAGTTGTATTCCGCTTAATAATCGTATGCTATGGACGTACGACGGGGCCATCATTTTTTTTAGTATGATCGAGTTCGTGCACTGTAGACGTACTGTTCATCAATTTGGTTGAACTTAGGAAATACCTGCCCCGGTGGACGTTGAAGGAGAATCACTGCAACACACAAAGGCGAAGAATCAACATAGAACGCTCAATTTGCCAAATTATCTGATCCATCATCGTGAGATGTGGACAAATCGTTATATGAACATCATGTACGATGACGTAAGAGGTGCTGGGGTGCCAAGTACTTGGGTGCCTGGCTATTTGAAGTGGGCCGAACGACATAGTCAAAAATTTTGCACTCCCATGGACACGATAGAGCAAGCCAGTGTGCCAGTAGATTATACCCCTTTCATGGCTCTTCTGGTATGTATTTGTTTTATTATATTTTTATTTGTTTCACGATTTAAATTTATTTGATCTGATAAATATTTAAATATACAAGCCCAAAATTTGTTTCAAGCATCCCAGCACCCAGAATTGGCGACTCCACAATTTATGACATCACTTATTGTGAAGATACATAAGAAGCTGCGTGGCGAATTTGAAAATAATGTGGGCCCTCCTTCAATGCAGCACAATCATGAAGCGAGTTATTCACACCAACAAACCAATCTGGGAGAAGAGAATGACCCGGATGAGAAAGATTTGCATAGAGAAAATATTAGTACTGCTGATTTTCTTAGACAAAGATTGGAATAATTTTATTTGTTATTCATTAAAGGAATTGTTGAATTGAATTTTGCTTAATAAATTATTTAGTAAAATGAGTTCATTGATATAATCATATAATACCAAATACTATATATATCAATTAATATGTAGACCATCACTTGATTGGCGTCCCTGTCTATTTCCTGTACCACGTCCATGCTCACGACCGTGAGGTCTGCTTACACTATCTTGAGATAGAATTACTCTTTCGTCATGTTCATTATGTATTCTTTCATCAGGTGTTCTCCGGCTGGTCTTTTTTTTTTAGCTTAAATTTGTGTATCAACGAAAATGCAAGAGTTGGTTCTTCTATGCGTGGACCCCTCGTGTGCCATAGTTGCTTATACGTGCGCCTAAGCTCGATAATTGTCATCGCTGGAAAGCAATAATCCATGGGTCCTTACGATATTTCCGACAAGTCTACAAATTTTTAAATGTTAAGATCAATATATAAATTATTTAGTAAAATATTGTTTAATGATAAACTAACATGTATCGCATGAGAGCACGGAATGCCGTATCGAGACCACTTACCACAAGAGCAATGATGCATACTTAACTCGACACGATGATGTTCACATGAACCCTTGGTAATAACTTGTGCGTGAAATTGAGTTCCACTCTCAATCATATCGAATGGCTTCACTTCGTGCACAGGAGCACGTGCCACACCTCACTTCTAAAAATGTCTAGCTTTCTTACTTCACGCATTAATATTTAATGTCATGCGCAAACAATTATTACTACGTGCATTGAAGTATTCAATTCAACTATCATGCATCTGCTGCACAATCGATGTTATGGGCAACCGCCGCGCTCCCTTCAACACTCCATTGAAGCACCCCACCATACGACAATGTCCACATTTCCAAAGGGATGTCCATAAGATAGTCGTTCGCTTTTGAATTCCGGTTAAAATTTGCGATCATCTGACTGTTAAACTGTCTTGCTAACTCGTGAACCGAATTTTCATACCATTCATTTGGCCACCTTGTCTTTTCATTCACGATTTAAATTTGAGCATATATGGCGTAAGCAAAATCTAGAGTCACCTTTTTCGACACAGAATGCGCGTACGTCAGGAATAACTCTCAGAATTCTGGAACACATGTTCGAAATCAAGCAGTGATGCCTAGCATCCTTTGACGTGACGTGCTCTTCTAACTTCTCAATAAACCAACGTCAAGCCTCAGTGTTCTCTTCATTTACTAATATAAATGCAACAGATAATATGTGTCCACTGACATCTAATGCTACCACAATAAGTAATTTCAACCTGTACGTGCAGCATAGATGTGTTCCATCTACAGACAGAACAGGACGGCAGTGTTGGTACGCAGTGATGCATGGCCCAAAGGCCCAAAACACGTATTTCAGCTCCTTTTCTATTGAGTTATCAGTATCCTCAAGCCTCCAATTCACAATATGTCGGATCCCAATGTTGTAGTGCTGCGAGATTGGCGGGTAGACGTGCAACACTAGACGTACACGTACCATGCTCTATTTCAAAAGCACGTTGGACTGCCCACCAAGCCTTTGAATATCAGATTTCAAATCCATATCTATTTTGCACCAACTGCTGAGCCTTGTACGCCATGAAGCCTAAAAAATAACAATATCTTTATCAAATTACGATCATACATATATAAATTTGTATTGCATGCATCTTTACGAACTAGGCCACGCAAATCATATGCAACAAATATCTTCGTCAGATTACTGTGATACTCGGTCACCACATTAGGATCGCACATGTGCTCTGGCCCGATAGAAGTTATTTTCCATTTACAGCTATCGAATCTGTAAAGTGTAGTGATCGCCCAATCACATCCTTCACCTTCGGCATGATGCTTACATGCAACATAATACTGTTTCTTATCGCACTTAACCACCCAAAACTCCGTTATCGCCCTCATAATATGGTACTTCAATACTGAATGTTGGAGATGAGGCTTATCTCTGAACTGTTGGCCCACTTCAAGCAGACCTAAGTCTTCGTTGAAATGTTTTCTGCTCAATGGCGGTGGAATATTCATTAAGTCCCCCATCATAGGACTTGCCATCTAGTAATATGGAATGTATGGTCCATCATACATGTGATCTACGCGTGGCCGCACCGGAATAGATTGCATATCCTCTCCCTCATCTTCAGTATCATGTTCAGAATTGATGGCGTCTACATCAATGTCTGCTGTATCGCCTACCGGATTGATAATAGGGGACAAGTTGTCAGCTGCATTACTTTGAGACAACATCCAACTATTTTGTGGCTGAGAATAACCTCCTTGTCTCATTGGTTGAGACCACATATCTTGGTTTGGCGCGAAAGGATATTGTGAATAATTTGAATATGATTCATGTGAATAATTGAGATTTTGAGTTGATTAGCTTGACTCGACATACTCCGAAGGCATATTTAAATCAGGGATTTGCGAACTCGAACCAAAAACTCAGTCAAAAAAATCAAAACTGTCAAAATTATCTATTATAATATATCCTAACATCAAACATTAAAAATAAATTAATATTAATTCAATATTAAACATTTTAAATGCACAAAACGAATGCTAAAAAATACCTCTGAAAAATAAGAAGACAATTGGTAGCTGCTCTCCCTGGCACTTCAAATCCGCGCTGAAGACTTCTAGATAGCTACTTTAAATAGTATCTATTTTGTTGGTGTAACTAAATGAAAGCCAGGAAGACTGTTTAGATAGGGGAGTCCGCGCAGAAGCCAACAAAGCAGAAGTGGGCGAGAAAAGAGGGCGGCAAATGTCGCGCTTCCGCGCTTATTGCTTCAGCACGAGAACGTTCAGCGCGGCAAGATATTTTAGTAAGTCGGATAAATTTTCAGGGCACAAACAAAATTTTTCCAGAGATCTACTTTGCTTTTCCCTTTCCTGGACCTTTCTTGGATTCAAGTTATGCTTGCATCCTGGCAGCAGCTGCAGCATTGGTTTCTGTTAGAAGTCAAAAAGGCATTGAGCCCCTCAACCCATTTAATACCCTATCTACATATGTCTAATGTCTTGAGCCCCTCAACCCATTTAATACCCTATCTACATATGTCTATATATATGTGTTGATACACATCAATTGTAGTATG
>JAOYMZ010058634.1:0-13211 GCA_025802335.1 Pinguicula primuliflora
CGTACTCAACTTTTCGTAGCACCGTCCGTTTTCAAAATTGGTCGCACCATTGGAAAGCTTATACATTGAATTGCATATGTTCAAGTTTTGGTTATATTCCTACGACGTTATCACCGTTTAACGGAGGGTTATAAATCCCCTTCCGTTAAGTAGTACTAAATAGGGTTTTAGAAATTTCCGGCGACGAAGTCGCCGGAAACCGGACCAAAGAATGAGCATTTTCATCTACAATGTATAAGCTTTCCAATTGTGCGACTAATTTCGAAAACGGATAGTTCTACGAAAAGTTGAGTACGGACTGAGCACGCAATGACTGAGCACGCAAGGACTGAGCACGCAAGAACTGAGCACAGGAACCGCTCCCTACATAATAAAATACTTACTTACCCAACAAAAAATACAGTGGTGGCTCCAGCTCAAAACGGTTGTGTGTATGTGGATGCATAGTTTTTGGACTTGCTTTACTCATGAAGGCTTGGGGAGCCTTCTTAGAGATACACCAATTGTTCAGCTGCAATTCTTTTTTGGGAGGGGGTTAAGTAAATTGTATTAAGAGAATAAAGCATTTATACTTGACTCAGCTTATGCTCCCGGAATGTAACACTCATACTCACAAATAGACACTTCTAAATTGGGCTCCAACACACAACTCTTTTGAGTCGTGGAATATCCCACACACACATTTCAATGCTAGTGAATCCAACTTACCAACAAATGGTCTGTGATCCTGCACGAAGCACACACAACCAATAATCTTCAATGGAAAGAGATCCCCCCATCACGAGTCAATAGCTCAATTGGAGATCTCCAGTCTAACGCACGGGAAGACATCTTATTAATCAACCGTGTAGCTGTCGAAACTGCCTATCTCCATAAGTACTTTGGAACATTCATGGAAATCATCATGATCCAAGCAACCTCAGGAAGGTATCTGTTCTTTTGTTCATCCACTCCATTCTTCTCCGATGTGTAGGACATGTAGTCTAATGAACGATTTCTTGAGAGAAAAATTACTTACCAAAAGCAATATTTGTATACTCAGTTCTATTATCAAATCACAAAACTTTAACTACTGCACCATACCGAGTTTGAACCCCCTGTGAAAGTCCTTAAAACAAGAAAGCATGTCACTCTTATTTTTCATCAAATAAAGTCATGTGACATGAGAGCAACTGTCAATATAGACACAAAGTACTTAAAACCATCCACAACAACTATGGGGTAAGGCCCCCAAACATCCGAATGTATCACATCAAAAACATGAGAGCTTCTACTACCAACACTAGCCTATGAGCTTCTTGTATGTCCGCCAAATTCACAGGCATCACATACCAGTTTTTCTTTATTTACCTGCCTAGACAAACAGATGTACAAACGACTTAAAACACTAAAAGAAGGATGACTGAGGTATCTATGATGAAGCATTATCAAGTCCTCTACAAATCGACCACCAAAACTCGCTATAATAGACAAAAGAGTTGAGTTTAGGCCTTCTTGATCCAGATACCACAAGCCTTTATGTCATGTCCCAGTTGCCTGATACCGTCATGTCCCCTTCTCTCGGAAGATCACGTTGGGAATATCAAAAAAGACAACACACTTCAATTGAATAATTTTTTTAGCCAAGTACTTCAATTGAATAATAATAATAACAGCACTAATAGATAATAGATTTACTGGAAATGAGGGGCATGTAAAACATTCGATATGATCAAAGGATCAGTGCATCTAACTGTGCCTTACCAACCACAGCTTGAGCCATTCCATCAACAGTTTGAATGCTCTATGGTACCAGTCACGTGTCGGGTAGCACCCGAAACAACTATCCAGTTGGGAGTGCGTGAGGTGGAAATGGAAGGCAAAGCACGAGTAGGATAAGTATTTGCGGTAGTCTTAGCATGATATGCACATTTACTAGGGTCATCAATGACAAGCTTCCCTTCAACTTTCTGTCTTCTCCTATTCGATCGATCAAATGATGCATGCTCCTCCTCAGCTACCATATCAACCTCTCTCTCCTATTCAACAACTTTCAGATTTGCACAAAAAAACTCTGTGACCTCCTCGACCTGCAGACTGACCCCATCCCCAATCCTCTTGTAATCGAAGTTGCTTAGGACATATCCTGCTTAGATGTCCTACCTCATCACAGTTAAAGCAATGGCGAGTTTTCCCCTGCAAGCCTCTGGGAGACACGACAAGAGCAGATCAAGCATCAAGGGGTACACCAAAACTAGAAGGCAGCCTCGTTCATCATAGCTGCGATAGCCTCGTCAAGGGGCAGGATGGTTGGCTGAGACAAGAGAACCGCTCGCTGGTGATCAAAGATTGGACTCAAGTTTCTCACAAATTTTATGATCCTCAAATCGAGAGCATCATGTCTGCTCTTACACGTTGGATCACTACAACTCCACCATCATGAAAAATCGTCAAGATTTGCCCACAGTCGCTCAAGCTCTATAGCATAATCCTGAAATAATCCTGAACAGATCGATCACCCTAAACTACTCTCCTATGTCATGCCGAATCTCAACTACCCGCATGTGATTCCCGACCCCATCATAGGTCTTCTTCATTTTGGCCCAGATGTCCTCCATTAAGAGGAATTCCATCCACACTCGAGACAATAGAAGGTAGCAGCAATTTTGTAACCAGACAATGAAACTTCATCCAGCGATAACTGATCTATATTTCCTATTACCGGGTGCTTTCCAGTCCTTCCTTTGACTTCCAGTCCACTAACCTTCATGTTAAGTAGGTTGATGATGAGGAAATTGAGAAGGCCCTCATGAAGATGGATCCTGACAAGGCAATAGGACCAGACAATTTTTCAGGGAGTTTTTTCAGCATAACTGGTGTACTATTTCTAACTCTCTTCTCTCATTTATTAAACACGTTTTCAGTGAAGGCCATATTCCTGAAGAGATGAATAAGGGAATGATCTCCTTAATCCGCAAAGTCTCGCCGCCAGTGTCCTTTAACCATTTATGATGCATCAGTCTTATTAATATATGTGTGAAAGTGGCCACAAAGGTCATCTCGAATCGCCTGAGGCTTGGCTTGCTCGTATTTGTATCCCAAAACCAGTCCAATTTCATTCAGGGTCGAAGTATTAAGGAAAACATTATTTTAGCCTAAGAAGCCATTCATTCTATGCGGGATTGCAAAAGAAGCAAGGGTTTCATGGCTATATAGATTGATTTGGCTAAAAGTCTTCGATAAAATGAGGTGGTGCTTCATTGAAGAAATACTATATGAGGTTGACATTCCTGCATATCTTACTAGGGTGATATGTCCTCTTTATCTTCAAGTTCTACTCAAGTTATTTGGGATGGCTTAAGAGGTCAAGTACTCTTTCCTAAAAGAGGAGTTCGACAAGGGGATCCTACTTCCCTGTATTTATTCGTTCTATGTATCGAGCAATTAAGTCACCTCATTGAGATGCAACTTCATTGGGTCATTGGAAATCCCTTCTTATAGGACGAAGTAAGCTGAAACTCTCTCATCTTATGTTTGCAGATGACCTTATCCTTTTTGCCAAAGTTCCAATAACTCAAGCAACTATTATCCAAGAAGTACTACGCATCTTCTCCCTATCCTACGAACAAATAATTAACACCAACAAGTTAGTTTTCTGGACATCGCCTAATGTGCCTCTCTCGGTGGCTAATGCCATCAAAGCATCCATGGGCATTTTGAGAGTTGAGGGCATGGGAAGATATATGGGAGTTCCTCTAATACATAAAATGATCACAAAATATATGTTTGAACCCACTATTCTGAAGATGCACAAAAGAGTCAAATTTTGGAAATTCAGGAGGATATCTAGGCTGGCTGCTTGGTACTTTTCAAATCAATATGAAGCGTCATACCGCTGTATTCTATGCAGACTATATTACTACATTAGCCACTTGTGATAATATGGATCAGATAATGAGGAACTCTCTCTGGGGGTGAAAGTCGTGATCATCCAAGCCAACCTCTAGTAGCCTGGCACAAAATCTACCAGGGAAAAGTGTCTCGAGGACTAGGGTTACACCGCTTCAGGGATGTTAATCAATGTCTTATTCTTAAATTAACTTGGGAGCTGCTTATCACACCTGACAAACTATGGAAAAAGATTTGGAAGGACAAATATAATCTCACTGAAACTACACTACACAATACCACTTGGTTGGTACAGGATCTCATCTTTGGAGACAGATCTATAAAATTTTTCCTATTGTACAACAATTTATGCTAACAGACACTGTTTACTTTGGGTGGGATATATTGTTTCCCTTTGATACACCTCTCACTACCCTTTCCTTACTACCAGTCCTAATACAGGATATGGACCTACGTGTATCCACCTTCTGTCTAAACAAAGGCTCCTACGATAAGGTAAGATTATGCTACTGGGCTCCCATCGCCTAAAAATGAAGAAGGAGATAATTGAAGAAGGATGCTACTTTTCAAGTGCTAATGAATGAAGCGTTCTTGGATTACCTTTGCAAGTTTCTGTTGGTTTTCTTTGATGATATTTTGGTTTACAGTTCGTCTTGGCAAGAGTATATGCAACACCTGCAGTTAACATTTCAACGGCTCAGCCAGCATAGCTTGGTCGCCAAAGCTGCTAAGTGCTCCTTTGGGATGGAACGAGTTGCATACCGGGTCATGTCATTACGGCAGGAGGGGTAACAGCTGATTCCACAAAGAATTCCGCAATGTTAGAGTGGCATGAGTCATAAGATATCAAAGCATTACACGCCTTTCTTGGTCTAACGGGATATTACAGTCGTATTATAAAAAATTATGGTGTGATCAGCGGCTTCGAAACATTGAAAACAACAATGGTCACTGCACCGGTTCTACAGTTACCAAATTTTTTCAAACCGTTTGGTGGGGCAGTCCTTATGCAGGACAATCATCCAATCGCATTTTTTAGCCGGAAGTTAGTCTTACGCCACACCAATTCGCCAGCATATGAGAAAGAACTAATGGGCTTAACCAAGGCCATTCAACACTGGCGATCCTATATTTAGGGGCAACTGTTTGTTGTGAAAACTAATCATTTCAACCTTAAGTCATTGTTGGAGCAAAAGCCGTCCACAATCGATCACAGAAATGGCTCAGTAAACTGTTGGGCTATGAGTTTAAGGTTGAATACAAACCAGGTCGTGACAATGTTGTTGCTGATGCCTTGTATCGCAAAGGAACTGATATTTTGGAGGTGCGGGCACGCTCTGTGACTACTTGTGGCCTATTGGAAACTGTTTAGACTCAACTCTGTCAGAACCCCCTCATATTACAGCTCAAGGACCAGTATCAAGTAACTACAAACACCACTCCATTTTCGTGGAAGGATGACCTTCTCTGGTTCAAAATTAAAATTTATGTTCCTGCTTCTTCTCCTATGACCGAGTTAGTCATTACAACATTACATGGTCTATTCCGTAAGGGAATTCTTAAGACACTGCATCAGATTTGGGCGGATTTCTGTTGGCCATCTATGGAACTCCTAGTGACAATAGTGATTGCAACTTGTGCAATTTGTCAAAGCAACAAGGCCGACCACCTACTTTGATCCAGTCCATATTTGAGTGGACGTGTCAATGGATTTCATTGATCATCTTCTGCTTTCACATGGAAAGACCGTTATCCTGGTGGTGGTAGGCTGTTTTAGCAAGATGGCTCATTTTTTGGCGCTTAAACATCCTTACATTATGTTGTCTGTTGCCCAGATTTTCTTTCAAGAGATTGTTCGCTTACATGGCCTGCCCGAAATGATCATTTACGATCGAGATGTGGCATTCACAAGCTCATTCTGGACAGAGTTGATCTGTCTCAGCAGGATCGCACTTCATTTTTCGACCGCATACCATCCCCAGTAGGATGTCGAGACGGAGGTGGTAAATTGTATTTTGCAAGCTTATCTTTGTTATTTTAAAGGAGACAAAGCCACCCATTGGAAGACTTGGCTACCGTTGGCGGAATACAACTATAATACAAGTTACCATTCGTCCCTGAAAACCACTCCTTTTGAAACTGTTTATGGTTGTCCCTCACCGCGTCTACTGGACTACATTCTAGTTGTCACTTGCATTGAGGCAGTGGATCATGAACTGTGTACGTGGCACGAACTTTTGGCAAAACTCCATGCCAATCTGCTTCAAGCACAGAACCATATCAAACAATGATACAATGCGGCCTACAGGGAAGTTGTCTTTACCATTGGGGATTGAGTGTTGTTAAAGCTTCACCCATATCGCCAAACTTCTCTCCGACATAGGCACACAAAGAAGCTCACTCCAATTTTTTATGGTCCTTTCCAGGTGACTGATCGCGTGGGTTACGTTGCTTACCACTTAACGTTACCACCCGAGGCGCGTATCCATCTAGTCTTCCATGTCTTAAAGTTGAAGTTGTTCTTGGGAATTCCACTGGATCAGCCCCTGTTACAAACAATTCATCAGGGGGCTCACCATAAAACTCGGGCCATTCTAAAACGTTGCACCATTCATGGCAAGGCACAGGTCTTAGTCCATTGGCAGGGCATCTCTCCAGTCGAATCCTCGTGGGAAGCTGAGTCTTATGTTCAAACTTTGGCGCCTACACTCATCATTTCCCTGAAGGGTGTTGTTGATGGGGACAGTGATGGTACGAACACAACGCAACAGGACATTACCTACACTAGGAGGCCTCATGGCTAGAGTCAGGAGATGCAGGATAAACAACAAAAGACATTGACACAGTCAGGACAACACAGTTGCAGCAAGTCAATCCTTCGAGCCATTGGGAACCACTTTTTGATTATGGTGTGTCCATTATTAGAGTCGTTAGAAACAGTCTTTTGTCAAGCTCACATTTTGTATAAAGTGTAGGATTGTAATTAGGAAGATTATCGTTGTATCAAGAAGTATTTTTATTTCAGTTTGTAGTTGTCTAACAGGATCAGAATCTCTCCTATTCAAGTAGTCTCACTTTCATCACCATTCAAGGCAGTATAGGTCGAAAGACCAAACTGCGATACAAAGCTATTACAGATTACATTTTGGAGGGCGCTTTCCAAGCCTCACTTCCTTCTTATTCTGGCCCTGTGACTCGAACGAAGTCCTTGGATCTTAACAATATATTTTCTTATAAACCTACTCCATCTATGATTAGAAGAGGTGCAAAGCAAAGGGAGGAATTGTAGGACCGGAAATCACCGGATCTAGCAATAACAGTAAAGAAAAACGTTTGTAACTGACAGAAAAAGAAATACACAAAACTTATACAGCAATGTATATATCAAATCCTGTCTCAGAAGAGCGTGGAAGCGTGTAGCTATCAAGATCTCAAGTGTAGAACACCGAAAAGCAAACGAGTCGTCAGTTCGGCCTCGGTCAACCTCGGTGACTACAACAGAAACCGGATACAATCGGTTCAAAATAGAGGAAATATGATAAAGAACACAGATCTGGTGAGAAAGACGAATAAAGATCCGTATAGAAGCGAGTAATGTCGATCGAAAAGTAGGGTTTCAGCGATAGAAAGAGAACTGCCAGAGAGATGCAAGTATGGAGAGTGAAAAAAAGTGGGAGTGAAAACATTAAGTATGGCTTTTATGCGTGTGTCTAGAAGGTTCGATGGATGAAGAGGGAAACGGGCTAAGAAACCGGACTGTATCAATACAAATTGACTGAAGGTGTGATGGGCCGAGACAACAAGCCTGTGATACAGGTAAGAATAAGAGATGAATGGGCCACGGGAAGAATTAATAAGTATGGCCCCAACAGGAAAAATAAGTAACAGTAATGGATTAATGAAAAAATGGGTAAATAGGAGATGGGCTGAACAAAACAGGAGGCCCAAAGACCAAAATCAGGCCCAATACCAATATCCAACTAATGAACCGTAATCCAAGGCTTCCGAGGTCAGCTGAGGTGTAATCCGAGGATAAGAATTTCAACCTCCAAGTTACACTGAGTGTTACTCGGTTGACAATTCAATTTGAGTCATCACGAACCCGAAGGTTTAGACTCATATAATTCTTACATCATCCGGCTATATCTTAGGGACTGTGAGTGTGAGTGAAGTGCACAAAACATAAACAGTGCATCGTTGGTGCAATTTAAACACACAAAATTAAAATAGATGAAAGGATAGAAGCACTCTCTCATGGGCCTTGAGTTGGGCTTTAATAATGGGCTGGATTATGAGGCCATACCCAACAATCTCCACCTTGGACTTATGATTCAGCCCAGCAAATCACTCCCTGCAGAAACCAGACAGTGCTGACAACCAACCCCAAAAAACAGAACCAGGTATAGACATAAATGCAGCATACTTATGCCCAGAAACAGACTGCGAGCCAGAACATACAGCAGTTGCTAAGCAGATTATGAATACTGAGCACAGAATGTACATGTGTAAACAGAATGCACACTACATTCATAACATGAGGATAAAGACTGGAATTTAAGCTTAAAGCTCAATGCAGAATTTAGAAACCAGTGCTCATCCCTAATCTATCAACAGAGAACTTAAATTTTAAGTTTGTAACAACTTTGGTACCATATCAGCAGGATTTAAATTTGTATCAACCTTCTCAAGCAAAACAAGTCCATTAGCTACAACTTTCCTAATGAAATGCAGTTTAACATCAATATGTTTTGTTTTTTTCATGAAAAACAGGATTTCTAGCTAAATGAATTGCAGACTGACTGTCACAGAATATGGTGCCAACATCAGATAGAATTTTACACTCAGAAAGTAAACCTTTAAGCCATATACATTCTTTAGAAGCATCAGCAGGAGCAATATATTCAGATTCAGTAGTACTTAATGCAACTACATGTTGTAACTATGACTTCCAACTAATACAGTTTCCATCCAAAAGAAATTGATAGCATGCAGTAGACTTTCTAGAATCTAGGTCACCGACATAATCAGAATCTACAAAGCCACATAAACTAACTTGATCAGAATGCCTTTTAAATATCAGACCTAAATCAGAAGTACCCCTAAGATACCTAAGAACCCATTTTAGTGCAGACCAATATTCAGGACCTGGATTGGATATAAAACGACTAAGAAAAGACATTACATAAGACAAATCAGGACGTGTACTGACCATAGCATACATAAGAGATCTTAAAATATTTGAGTAAGGTACATGTTCCATTTTAAGAGTTTCAGAGACTGAAGAAGGGCATTGAGACTTGCTAAGTTTAAAATGCAAGGCAATAGGAGCAGCAACAGGCTTGACTTCTGAAAAACCAAATTTATGCAACACTTTGTTAATATAACCAGTTTGATGTAGCTTTAAAATACCAGTGACAATTAGAATATTTATCACTTCCTCATCTTGAAGCAGTAATCTACTATAAAGCATTAATATCTTATCTGATTTTCTGCTCGCAGGACATATATGTAGAAACGAGCTACAACTCAATTACTGGCAACATTGAAGAACCAAGAACGAGTGCACGGAGAGTGCAGGAAAGAGTAGAGGACATTCGCATAATCATTCACTCATACAGCAATATCAAAATTGGCCGATGTACCAAGAAGGAAAATAAGCTGGCCACTGCCTTGGCCCTGTGGGGGGCTAGACATGGTAATTCAAATTTCATACAATCTATTGTGCCTTCCTTTTTGCAGGTAATTGCAGATAAGGAATTTGCAACATCGTCCCTTCAACCATCTTGAACTCTAGATTCAATTACGGGTTTGTAATAAATTCACATTAGCGACGATTTAAGTTTTTCATTCATCAATGCTAGGATCGTAGTCATTGTATGAACCTTAAGAGCTTTCTAAGCTCATTTATTTTTAACACGTAAACTCGCACCAACGGGCTTTAATTAAAAAAACATTTTTTATTATTTTTTTAACTTTTTTTTAATATAGAGCATAATAAATGCAGCAAGGATTCGAACCACCAAGTGGGTAGCAAGGTGAAAGGCACTACCACTAGACTATGAATGATTTTGTTACCCAAATGTCATTGTATGCTAATTATACAGTGTTGCAGCACGTAAAAGAATAATAAAAATAAATTTCTAAAACATTTAAATTTTTCGATGATGTATCCCAATTCATAATTGGGGCAACTGCGACCGTCGACATGTGATGGGAGAAAAGGATTTTTATCCGAATGAATATGAATTTATTTTTATTTTTTATTATTATGTTACTTGTTAGACTAATTTAATAATAATAAAATAATAATTAATGATATGTTACTTGTTACACCGAATTTGTTGGAGTTTTCGGAAGACGCGTCTCCTCATGCATCCGAAAATCTAAAAATTGGATTAGGTTTTCCGGCCCACCTCATTCTTCACCCATTTTTCCCTCTTTTTCTTTGTTTTTTCCTTTTTATTATTATTTTATTACATTTAGTTTCTCTCTCCTACTATTTCAAAAATTGGATTATCCCATTATTCGCTTATCGTTCATCAAAATGGACGCTACCATAATTATTCGTGCAGATGCACGCCAATGATAACACAGCTCCGAGGCTTCTGAATCCTGGATATTGCGCATATACGTGCGAGCAAGCAATTAAAGATAATGGGTTTGTGGAAGGGGATATGGTGAATGCGAACAGGTTTTTGAATGTATTCGGGATTGCAAGTTATGAGATTGCTCAGGGAATGTGGTAGGGAATCATTTCACTAGAGGAAGTTTCCTTTTTTTTTAATTATTTTTTTTTGCACTTTTTTTTTAAAAAGAAAAATTTCCCGAAAAAATATTAGATTTCATTAAAGAATAGAAATTACATAAGTGTTTGTGGCTCCTAGACACAAGGGTTGAAAAGAAAACTATCAAACATTTCTATGCTGCATCAGGCACCCTTGCATTTCTTCGCTCTTGTTTGCTGGAGGTGGTTCATCTGGAGGAGGGAGCTGATCTGTGCCCGTCTTGTGCTCCCTCAAGTATGTGGAGTGAGTCTTCCATTAGCATGTGTACTTAGGCCTAAGAAAGCTATACTAACCCTTACCCCCCTAAAGCTTATTTGTCCAAACTAACATTGGGTAACTCCTACCCGTCCGGATACCACTATGTGAAGGGAGTAAGTCGCCCCGCCTCCTCAAAACCTTTCTCCGATAAACCTCCGGGACAAGAGGAAAACCCGGAGAAGGAAAAAGAGTACGGCACTTGGTTTACCTCTTTTACAAGGACATTGTGTGTGTATGTGCCTCCCATTGGGTGTGAAATAGATACAGCCTCATCATTATCCAGAGTTTGTCCTCTCTTTGTCGGCAATCTGCAATATTGAATAGGGAAGAGAAGTTTGAGAGAAGAGGTGATTACCATATCTTGATCCCCATTTGGCAAGGAAGATGGCAACTTGGTTTTCACTCTTTTGACATTTCTTGATCCTTAAGTTGGGATATGGTGCGAGCTTGGAGTGAATTTCTTCTATTCCATCTCTTACTCTCCAGTGACTGGAGTCGATTTTGGTGAGGCAACCCGTGATGTTGCTGCAACTTGTTTCCAATGTGACCTGTAGATGAAGATACGAAATGAAAGCAATTGTTATTTTTTGATATATTTCTATCTTTGCCTCAATCTCTGATTTGGCTTCTGATTTCCAGGAAGCAGCTAAGCTGATATGTCCCTCTTCATCCCGTAAAACTCTTGCTCCCCCCATATTATTTGCTGCTAAAGATTTGATGGCTATGTTGATTTTGAGGGCGCCTGAGGGGGGAGGGAACCATGCTTTATTGGTTTTGGGTTGCCGCGTCATGATAATAGCAGATAGACCGAGTTTTTGTGCGAAGGTCGCATCTGATGTTCCTGCTATGACCTGAAAATTTGAAACTGATACAAAAGCAGATAGGTCAGATAAAACCAAATGAATCATACTATCTTTGGTTGCTCATCTTTCCTCGAATTTTGATGTGCATCTGTCCTTCCATAAGTTTCAGCATATGCAGAAAGGAAGTTTTCCATTTAGGCTTGAGCTCCAGCTCGATAATCTTCCTTCTAGGTTACTGAAATGTGTTGGTCACTGGTGTGGGACGAGTATAGCATCAAAGTGTGACCATATGACTTGTGCTATTTCACTTGCCATGAGAACATGTTCCCGTGTTTCAATCTGAGGGGAGATTATGCAACATACACATCTGGAAGCTAGAGATATGCCTCGTGCGCTTATATTGGAGTCGACTGAGAGTGCATTAAGCAAAACTTTCCAAATGAATATGCTGAGTGTTGGAGGAAGCAGTTCATCCCAAACATACTCAAAAAATTTCCTTGGATTTGATCTTGTGCGTATGATTTCCCAGGCGGACAAACTGGTGAAGATACCATTCGTGGACTATTTCCAGATGGGTGTATCTGGGCCTTGTATGATTTTGGTATTGAGAATTTGCGAGATAAGATGTAGGTCTGCTCCAAAATTTTGCTGTATTTTCTGTAAGTCCCAATGGCCTTCTGAGAGCAGTTCTTGAACTTGCATGTTAGGATTAGTGGTGGGGTGAGTGTTTCCAAGCAAGGGACCATTCATCCAGCTATCCCACCAGACACTTATTAGTCTTTCACCTATTCTGCAATGGATTTGTTCGTTGATAACTGAACTTAGCTTGCACATTCTTTGCCATGGGTGGGAATCTGCAGACTTTGCAGCATGAAGAGTTGAATTTTTGTTTCTCTTGTATTTGGAGTTCATAAATCTGGCCCATAGGGATGAGTTTTGCCTTAAGTTCCACCACATTTTTGCTGAGAAAGCCTGCATGGAGTCTTGTAATCTGCGGATTCCAAGCCCCCCTTCTTTCAGAGGTAGACATATCTTCTTCCATGATACCCAATGAGTCCCACCCCCATAAAAAATCAGCAAGTAGTTTTTCAATCTTCTTCAGTATGAATTGACTCAGGTGCGGTGACATACAAGTGTGTATTGGGATGCTCTGCAGAACAGATCTAATCAGTTGGAGCCTGCCTCCTTGTGAGAGATATGCGGCTGACCAGGAGCTGATCCTCTCTTAAATTTTTGTGATCAAGTCAGAGAAAAACTCATTTTTCTTTTCTACTCCATGCAGTCATGTAGGTTTGGTAGAGGAGGGGCTATGTTACTTCAAATCCATGACCGAACATCATGGCTTAGTACCAAGACCAGACCATTATGCTTCTGTAGTTGACATTCTTGGGAGGGCTGGTCAAGTTTCCCGTGCGAGATCGTTTTTGGAGTCTATGCCTGTTGAACCAGGTTCAATGGCCTGGAGGGCCCTCTTAAG
>JAOYMZ010058645.1:0-13209 GCA_025802335.1 Pinguicula primuliflora
ATACTATGTAGTGCTCAGGTGGCACTACGGGATTGGTGCGGCAGGAAGATGTGTGTTTAATACTTTTGCACGGGCCATCGTTTTTTTTGCTCACCTGCATAGTATGTAGTTAGTTTACTCACGGCACACGCCCCTTTTCCAAATTAGAGTATGATCTTGGGACAACTAGTTGAGGTTGTTGCGTTTTACTACTGCAGACCTGGATTGTTGGCAAATGGATCACACGGAGAGAGCAAAATTTCGCCCCCACAGGAACTCATTTTCATCAGTTTGTGGTTCCACCCATTTTCCCTTTCAGGAAGGACTGCACCTATGGTGATCTTGCGGCCATGAAACTACCCGAAGATGTCCAAGGACTGGGATCTTGTGAAGTAAGACCGAACCATCAATCTTCACAGATTCAACTCATTTATCGTGTGATCTCTTTATATTCATTTGGTTTTTGTTTGTCAGTACACGATGGACAGAGGAGTTGTCCATGCCTGCCATGCCGGTGGAGTGGTTCATTCATTGGAAGAATGGAATCACCATGAAGTTGGGGCAATAGACGTGGACCGGATCGACCTAGTGTGGAATGCTGCAAGGAAACATGGATTCAAACCAGTGGGAAATGATGGTTGCAGATAAAAACACAGAAATATGTGTAGTATTTTATTGAGATATTCGTAGTTCTCACAATTTAATTAGTTGAAGTTTCTGCTATCCAATCCTAGTATATCCGTATTTGTAGCTTACGCTGCTGGGGTATGTGACAGACTCGTGTCGCTGAATATTTTCTTTAGGTGTTATGTTGATAAAATATTTGACTAGAAACAGCAGGCATGTGAGCATCAAGAACAGGCAATGCAGCTTGTAAGAAAGAATCAACAACTGGTACGTTCATTCATCTGCAATAACCTTCTTAAATCTGATTTACTCCGTTGCTCTTCCCATTTGTAATCTTTTCCGTTGCACTGATTATTTCCAGCAGTTTGTTGATATTCTTGGTTGAAGACCCATCCGGCTTCACAGCATCAGCAGCTTTCTGTTTCAGTAGATGAACATTTTCCCTAATTTTCTTCCCAGCCTCACTCGACATCAACAGATTCAGGGCTTCAATGGTTTCACTTTTCGTGAAAACTCCATCTTTCACCCTCACACCAATCTTCCAGCAATCCTGCACCATTCTCCCATTCAGCATCTGATCACCGAAAAACGGCCTACAGATCATGGGGACGGAGCTGCATATACTTTCCAGGATCGAATTCCATCCGCAGTGCGTAACGAAAACGCCTACACATTGGTGTTCAAGAACTTGCCTTTGAGGAGCCCAAGATACGATCTTCCCCTGTTCAATAGTCCTGTCGAGAAAACCATGTGGCAGTAATCTCCTGGCCTCATCCTTCAATGACCATAAAAATGGGATCCTACAGGTTTCCAGGGCTTCAGCTAAAGCCACAAGTTCATCCTCTTGAGGTACAATGATCGTACCGAAACTGATGTAGACCACAGATTCTGCCCTGTTTTGTTCATCCAGCCACGACAGGCATTCGGTGCCTGATGAACTGGGGGATACAAAAATCGATGGCCCAATGTTGAGGAAATGCTTGAATTTCGTTTTCAGATCCTCTGTGATGATGGGGCTCAACTCTTCAAATGAATTCAAGATGATAGCTTTGCATCTGGGTAGCTCGTCCACAGCATTTTTGATCATCTTCCCCATCATAGATACATTTTCACATGATAAAACCGCAGGTGGAAGATCAGCAAAAGGCACAGTCCCCAATCCCGGGATCATGGAAATTTCCCCTGTTTCTGAAATAATAGTACATGACATACTTCGTGTAAACTTTCTTATATGGCAACAATCACGACCACATAGTTCATAAAAATTCCACAGTTGGTTTACCTTTTGAACCCATGCTCTCCTTGATCTCGTCTGCGTGCATGAAAGTCGATAGATGGCAAGATGATGCTGTCCAGAATGCCAACCACGGCGCCTCCCTCTTCTCTGCCAATTCTCCCGTGAACCACAAATACGCATCGGCGATGAAGCAGCTGACTTTCAGCCCAACATCCCTTTCGGATTCTTCAATGGCCTTCTCAAAATTACCAGGACAGGCTTCACGGAAGAACTCGATGGCTTGGAGCGGACTTCCGGTGAAATCATGGGGCGTGGCGTCCGGCACATCGTACCATTTGAGGTTGTTGCATGCGTTGGGTGCGGTGTCTGGGATCATCCACCGGCTGGAAGTTGCAGGGTAGTAGAAGGAAAAGCAATGCCCCGGCGAAGAAGCTGCTAATTTCTTCACCAGCATGAGAAGTGCTGGTGTGTGTGAGATCCATGGGAATGCTAGGATGCCGATATGGGAGTGAAAACTCATGCTTGATTCTGATGGGGTGCCAGATGTAGGATCATGTGAGGCCTGAGAGATGATGATGACATTTATGTAGTGTGAAGGTGAGGAGGATTTTACCCTTTTGAGGACGTGAAAGAGAGTGATTGAGGCAAAAAAAAAAAAAAGTACTGGATTTGCCACTACATCAAAAATGTAAAATTTGTGCTGAAAAAGGGTAATATATCATTAGGTGAAGATGAATTTGGTCACCTAAGAGTCATATGGATGGGTAGTAGTTGAGTGGAGTACATCACCATTCAAGATGGGAGTTAGAAGTTGAGTCCGGCGGTGGCTGTGTGGCATTGTAAAATTGGTGTGGTAGGAGATCAGTGTTCAATACTTTTGCACGAGTCCGCATACCGACCATTCCTGCAGTGCTGCATGGGCACTGCATGATGCATTAACTCCACACACCCAAACGGAGTGTTTTAGGAGTTCTTTTAACAGAGTATGAAATGTTTTTTGATTTTTGTTTTGGTGAGAGACTTTTGATAATGACTTGGTTACCTAAGAGTCAGAAAAATGAGAGATAATTAGTTGAGTTCAACATTATAAAAGATGTTGCACGGCCACTTGATGGTCATATGTTGTCAAGTGCATATGCGTCTAGGTGCCCGTATAAATGACCTAAGTGGGTGTTTAAGCAATATTTAGATAGGCGCAAGACGACCATCCAACGCTTAGGCTACGCCTAGACGGCTTACACGACAATGATAACAAATAGAGGTTGAGCTATATATATCTTGAAAGAATTAAGAAGTTGAGTTTGTATCTAAGTCATCTATACCCATGGGGCTTCAGCCGAAAAGTTATCCAGTCAATCCTTATAATCCCAGCATCAATTTGATTCAGGTTTGAAACACCTGCATTCCTAGCATTTGTTGCTCTCTCTGTATTGCTGATTGGGATTTGATTAGGGCAATTGTTCTCTTGTATTTGTGCTTGACTCCATCGACTCGCATGAGGTAGGAGTTATGTTCGAAAAAGCGCTGGCCGAGCCTTAGGCGCGCAGGGACCGCTCAGCGCCTCGGCGTATAAGCAGCATAAACGAGAATTCAGACAAAGCGGAGGACGACATCCCAACGCCTAGGCGGGCTAGGCGACCAGCTTCTGAGTAAAAGAGTAAGGACTGAGGTCGACCAAACAAAACCTGTTCAAAATGTGGAAGTCCCAACAGCAAGGTGACGCAGTGTACTGTTCTCGGTAAGGATGGATTCTCTGGATTTCTACTGAAGGATGTCAACATTTCCACACAATCAGTTGAATATGCTTGTAAACATACTGCCGTTTCCACAATTTCTATGGATATCAATCAAGGAAAGGGACTGGATCCATATTTTATACATGGAAGATTGCAATTTACAAAAAAAAAAAAAAAAGTTACATAATATAACACGATTCTATGAACTAGGAAGACCAGTCCACAATAGAAGTCTTCTAGTACGATCCAAGAACCGGGCTTTCCAAGCCGGCTCATCACTCTCTAATGTAAACCTGCTTTTCATATAGAGTTTCTTCGCTGGCTCGTTATCCACAGCGACATGGACGTACAAGTCACTGATTCCTGGAAAAAAAATATACAGACACAGAAGAAGCGCATTCGGCTTGAGCTCGTTGTAATCAAGGCATTTGGACAATATCATGCCAAGTGATATAGAGAAACACAAGTGTTGTTTGTGTGGTTACCCCATTCTCCAGCAACAATCTTTGATTTAGCAATGAGTTCGTGACCGATACCGTTTCGATGCAATTCTTCAGCCACACATACATTGCCAATGTAGGCCCTGCGAATATCAGCTCCAGTTCCCTGTTAGAGTAATGATGCAAAAGATCAGATCAGATCATTTGAGGATCATATGGAGCAAATGCTGAACATTGAGATTATTGCATGGCTACAGCCTACAAGTGCCCTACCTTCGGCTTGATTCCAACTATTTCGCCTGGAAGGCCGAAGCACTGATTCAAATCTAATGTCCCGACAACGACTCGGTCTTCTCCATTCAGTGAAACCTACAAAAGGAAAGGGCTAAAAATGCTTGAGGATCATTAAAGGACACAAGCAGAAACAGCATGTTCCCCGACAACTGACGCATCAGGCGTCAGGACACGTTACAACGAAGTGGTGCTCACTTTGCAAGAAGCACACAAGTCTGGTGACAGATTCAGCACGAGTGACAACGGCATTGTAGCATTGATGCAAGAAACTCTTGTAAAGCCCTCTCTTCTTCCTGCCACACGTTCTTTTAGCGCTTCGGATTCACGTTCAGACAAGAACCTTTTATGATCCTAATAGAACTTGACAAGTAGGAATGCCATCAGCATTGACGAATAAGCATTTTACAGAACACAATCATGCAAATTCGGGTTGATCTGGGAAAAAACAAGGGAAATTTTGTGCATTCACAAATTTATTACTGAAGAAGACAACTTCCAAACAGCTTTATTCAATTTAACACGTTTTCCCCCAAATCCAAAACCTACACCAGAAATTCCAGAAACAACAACTGCGCATTATTCGTAATTAAATGGAAACCGAGAATTGTGATCTCAACTGAATGAAATAATAAGAGACTTCAAGAAGAGGTAACCCCATCGTCGTTGAATTCCAAAGATTGAACTAAGATGAAAATCGTCAATAACTTTTTTTTTATCACACAATACTCACTTCGATGCCGAAAGTCCGTTCATTGAAATCATAGAAGGTCCTGACCCTGAGACACGCGGCGGCCCAAAGCTCATCGTCGGAGCATGCTTCGGACACAGATAGCGACCAATTATTTCTAATTGTCGTTAACGGAATCGCAACTTGCGACGCTGTTTGGTGGTCGGATTGCTGGCAACAAAGAACAAGCGACTTAAAGGCACGGCGGTGGCGGCGCTGGAAGGAATTGTTTCTGGCGTACGCGACATTGTTGCCGGAAGCGTGTTCGGAGGTCAATAACGGTGGAGAAGGGCGTAGAATCTGTACAGTCATCTCTATTCCCTCCACCCGCTTAATTGGATCAATCAGTTCGTGAAAAATTTTCTGCACGAGCCCACAAATTTGATGAACTGGAGATTAGATGAGATCTCATAACAAATTCTCGGTTATCGGGTCATGTGGATCGGTTTTGGAAACCGTGGGTCAAATAGGACTATTAAAAAAAATAGAAAAAATGAACATTTGCAAACTCTAATTAATTATTCATGGATACCTTTGCCAACTCCAATTGAATAGAAACAAAGTTCCCACCATCTCCCCAACACAAAATCAGATTGTCGATATCCAAAATCGCAGAAAATTGCAGCAAATCACTCGGAATTATGAGTTCCGTTTTAGTAATTGATCAGAAGGAACCGCATATCGTCTCCAGCAGATTACATTTTCTATTTAAGTTAAAGTCTGCACAATTAACAAGAATACACGAGCATGTGCAACATCTAGGACGTGCAACATTGTTTAAGATCACAACTTTGAACAAGTCTTTGGTTAGTTAGTAGTTGAGTTTGTTTCGATTTGTTACCGGTTGGATAAGTCCATATTGAATATGTCTTAGTGTGAGTCATGCTGACCGAGGTTGTAGGTTGCTAGTACTTGTCATGGCAACCGAGTTTGTAGGCAGCAAGTCCATTTCTTTCCTTTTGTTATAAGGCTATATATATGGCCAACTCTTTCATTTCAATAAGAAGAAGTTTTCCATTACAATTCTCTGAGTTTGCATAACTCCTGCTCACTCGATCACCCCCAAAACTAACATTTGGTATCAGAGCACACACAAATCCACACTTCAGCCTCACATAATGACTGAATTTGGATTTTTTCAGCTCACGATTCCACGTTTTGATGGTTATTATGAACACTGGAGTATGTTGATGGAAAACTTCTTGAGATCAAAGGAATACTGGGGCTTAATCGAAACTGGGATCATTGCTACAGCATATGGATCCAAAACTGGTGATGAACTCAAGCTCAAGGACCTCAAAGCTAAGAATCATCTGTTTCATGCAATAGACAGATCAATTCTGGAGACAATCTTGAAGAAGGATACAACAAAACACATATGGGATTCATTTAAGCAAAAATATCAAGGGTCAACTCGCGTGAAACGATCACAACTTCAAGCTCTTTGTAGAGAGTTTGAAGCTCTTCACATGTCCCCTGATAAGACGGTGAATTGCTACTTAGGCAGAACCTTAGGCATTGTCAACAAAATGAGATCTCATGGAGAGAAGATGGATGAGATTGTGGTTGTTGAAAATATATTGTGATCCATGATCTCTAAATATGGCTATGTTGTTTCCTCCATCGAGGAGTCTAATTACCTAAACAAACTAACTATTGATGAACTGCAAAGCAGTCTGTCAGTTTATTAGCAGCGAATTAACAAACATGATCATGAAGAACATGCTTTGCAGATTAGCTATGGACAAAGCAAACAGAATGCTGGAAGAGGTGAGTATCATGGTCGAGGGCGAGTGAGGGGTCGACTGAATTCTTCCAGAGCAACTATTGAGTGCTACAGATGTCATTCCCTCGGACACTTCCAATGGTAATGCACAAAACCTGAGAGAGATTCGCACAATACTCGAGCTAACGATTATGAATGCAGAGAAGAGATGTTGCTGATGTCTCTCACTGGCCTCAAAACCTACAAACAAACTTGATCTGGTTCATTGTCTCAAGATGCTCAAATCACATGTGTGGTGACTTGAGTAAGTTCGCTGATCTTGATGAAAATGTCAAAGAAGCAGTGAAGCTAGGAAACAACTCAAGTCTGCATGTTGAATGGAAAGGAAAGGTCAGAATGCAGATTAATGATTTAATTCACTGTGTTACAAATGTATTTTATGTACCACAACTGCACAACAATCTTCTGAGCGTCGGAAAACTCCAGACCAAGGGGCTAGCTATGTTTTTTTTCAAACACAACAAATGCAAAATATATCATGATGAACAAGGTCTGGTCATTGAAACCACAATGAGTCTCAACCGAATGTACTCAGTTGTGGCCAGTGTTTGACAATGCGTTGCGCAGTCTTAAGACATTTTTGGGTCGCCCAGACTGCCTAGGCGACGCTCAACCGATTAGCTTTGTTTTTTTGTGTTTTTTTAACACTGAAAGGACATCTCAATGTCTGACCACTCAAATTGCAGATCTCAGCACCATTATTTCGGACAATTGAGCTGGAGGGGTCTCAAAATGCTCCAGAAACTGAATATAGTTGAAGGAATGTCTCGTTTTGAGATCACTCAAAATTTTTGTGAAAGTTGTCTTTCTGGAAAACAACACCATGAACCATTCTCATAAGAAGTGCTAAACGTGCAACTAGCATTCTATAGCTAGTACATGCAGACATTGACGGCCCCATCTCACCTATGTCGAATGGCAGCAAAAGACATGGGTGAAGTTGCTATCAACAAAGTCTGAAGCTTTCTTAAAGTTTGTAGAATTCAGAACATAGGTGGAGAAGGAATCAGGCAGCTTAATCTGAATCTTGAGGACTGGCCGAGGTGGGGAGTTCACCTCCACTAAATTGAATTCTTATTGTAGGACTCATGGCATAGAGAGACGACTCACAGTTACATTTCCTCCACAGCAAGTTGAATGTGGTTCGTAGTATGTTGAACGCCAAGCAAGTTCCACGCAGCTTCTGGCCAGAAGCAGTGTTGTGGACCATTCACATCCTTAATCGAAGTCCAACCTTGGGTGTGCGAGACAAAACAGCTGAGGAGGCATGGAGTGGACATAATAAACCTAATATGGAACACTTCAGAATGTTTGGATGCTTGTCACATGTTCATATTCCAGATGCTAAAAGAATAAAGTTGGACGAGAAGAGTACGAAGTGCATCATGCTTGGGTAAGTGCTGAATCTAAGGCATATCAGTTATTTGATACCATTGCTAACCAAATTATTGTGAATCGTGATGTTGTCTTCGAGGAGGACAAAGCGTGGGATTGGAAGAGGAATGGGCAGTCTGCTCCTGAGTCCGAACTAGCCTGGAATGAGAATGAACAGCATGAAGAAAATCACTACAACTAAGTATGTTGATGGTGAAGCAACTAAGAAGCCTGATGCCATCTCTTCTACTCTAAGTAATACTCTACCTTCTAACTCCACGAGTGAAAATAGTATATCACTCAATCCAGGATAAGACATCTAACAACTTGGCTTGAAGATTATGGAACTAGTGAAGGGATCTCAGATGATGAACAACCATTAGCTTTCTTTACTGAAGGTGATCCAACCTATTTCAAAGAAGTTGTAAAGTCTGAACAATAGAGGACTGCCATGGATCAAGAGGTGGCCGCTATTGAGATAAATCAAACTTAGGAGTTCACTGATCCACCACAAGATGCCAGTATCATTGGAGTAAAGTGGATATACAAAACAAAGTTCAATGAAGATGGAAAGATAGACAAGCACAAGGCTTGCCTCATTGCAAAGGTATAATGTCAGAAGGAGGGGGTGGATTACTCAAAAATATTTGCTCCTGTTGCACGGTTGAACACTATTCACATCATCCTAGCTCTTGCTGCACAAAATTTATGGATGATATACCAGCTAGATGTGAAATCTGCCTTCCTGCATGACACGATAATAGAACAAGTTTTTGTTCTAGAACCTCCAGGATATGAAATATCAGGCCACGAGCACAAGGTATATCGAATGAACAAGGCCTTGTATTATCTCAAGCAATCCTCAAGAGCATGGTATAGCCGGATTGGCTCATATTTTCTCAAAGAAGACTTCATAAAATCTCCATATGAACCTACTCTCTTCATCAGGACGATGGAAGGAAAATTCTTACTGCATGTCTATACGTAGATGATTATATATAGATACGCAATGCTAAGACTGTGTTCAAGAGCTTTGTAGATTCTATGAAAGGTGAATTCGACATGTCAGATCTAGGATGAATGTGATTCTTCCTTTGAATTGAGGTAACACAAAAATATGATGGCATCTTCATAACGCAACAGAAGTATGCTCATGAAGGTCTTAAGATGTTTCATATGCATGAATGCAATCCAGTCCACAATCCATCTACCCCTGGACAAAGACTTTCAAAAGACATTGAGGGAAAGAATGTTGATGCAACCATCTATAAACAACTTGTGGGATGTCTGATGTACCTTAAAGCAACCAGACCCGACTTAATGTACAATGTGAGTTTTATCAGTCGGTTTATGGAGAAACTAGGTGAGCCTCATCTATGTGCTACCAAGAGGATTTTGCGATATGTGAAAGGAACGATCAATTATGGGATATACTACAGAAAGACAGGTAATACAGAGCTAACTAGATACAGTAACTCAGATTAAGCAGGAGATCTTGGTGACCAAAAGAGCATGACCGGATAAGTTTTTCTCCTCAGCCCAGGAGCTGTCTCCTGGTCTTCTAAAAAGCAACTGAAGTTGAATACATTGCAGCCATGACTTGTGCCTATTGGGTTGTTTGGATGAGAAGGAAACTTGAAGCATTGAAAAAAGATCAAAAGGTTGCACCTATGGTGTATTGCAGAAATACTATAAGACACTCAGAAATGGCACCTCTATCGCACCCATTGCACACACGCATACACAAATCAACATTGGTGCATGTGCTCACAAGCTTATGGGTGCAATGGAGATGCCATTTATGGGTGCCGTATAACATTCTTATGTGTATTGTGATAACGCCTCACCTATCAAATTATCCAAAAATTCAATGTTGTATGGACGAAGCAAGCACATTGATGTAAGATTCCATTTTTAAGGAATTTTGTGCGAGATGAAGTATTGGAATTAATTCACTACCCCTCATACCAGCAAGTTGCTGATATTTCAATGAAGCCATTGAAACTGGATCTATTCACTAGCTTGAGAAGCAAGCTAGGCATTATTGATGAATCTATGATAAGCTGCGTGACCAGCTTAGGGGAGGCTATTGAAGTTGAAGTTTGTACAATTATCAATAACTCACGAGCATGTGTAACATCAAGAATGTGCAACATTATTGAAGGCCACATCTCTGAACAAGTCTTCAGCTAATTAGTAGTTGAGTTTGTTTCAATTTGAATAAGTTCAAATTGAATGTGTCTTAGTGCAAAAATGATATGGGTACCTCCCACCCAGCACCCCCGCTGACGTAGTCGCCATGTCAGTTGCCGCGTCAATTGCCACGTCAGCAGTGGCTGCCACGTCAGCAGTGGTTGCCACGTCAGCGGCCACGTCCGTTTTTTTTAAAAGAAAAGTAGCATTTAGCCCTTGGGTTTATAGTGTTTAACCCTTGGGTTTATATTTAGCTCTTAGGTTTATAACATTTAAATAGGGTTTTTGATTTTTCGGCGGCGAAACCGCCGTAATATTAATTTAGAAAAATAGCATTTAGCCCTTGGGTTTATATTTAGCTATTGGGTTTATAACATTTAAATAGGATTTTAGATTTTTCGTCGACGAAGCCGCCATAATATTAATTTAGAAAAATAGCATTTAGCCATTGGGTTTATTTTTAGCTCTTGGGTTTATAATATTTAAATAGGGTTTTAAATTTTTCGACGGTAAAGCTGTTAGTCAAGAGCAATAACATCCCAGACAAGAGCAATAAAGATATAGGTGAACGGGGCTCAAGACGTTGGAAAATGTGAAGCATTGAAAACATGTACATCAGCATTAAATTGCAATTGGAAAATGGGATGTAGTAGTTGTATAAATATGTACATAATGTAATGTAAAGAGTAAGGAAGAATAAGGAAAAAAAGGGAGAAAAAGATGAAAGTATTCTTCTTCCCGTGGAGTAGGGATTCCTCTCGAACCACCTAAATATCGTGTTGTATTTTTTTTCTCAGTCCACCTAAATTTCTATTCTTTCTTTTCTTCATGCGGGAGATTACAATTATTTCTTTACTTGTAGATTTTTGGGTGTTCTGCTGACTTTTTTTAATCCATGACTTTTTTTAAGTCCCATTTCACATTTTTTCAGCAACTATTTTTTCAAAATTCTTTTCACTTATCATTTTCATTTATTCTTATAGATAGATAAACGTGCAAGTGGAACTAAATAGGTTCATTAAATTCACCAAAATGAACATAGCTTCCCAAATTTTATTTTTGAAGGAACAGAATAAAATTCATGAAATAAACATTATCGATAGTAGTTCAACAACGATTGAAACAAACATCACTAACAAATTCAAAATCAAGAAAAATATTAATTTAATTACAATCTGAATAATTAAAATGGAACGATGAAGGCAGAATTGGAAGTCACAACATCCCTTATATAGACGGTTAGAGGCATGAGGGATCGAATCAATTCACATGATTCTAGCTAATAAAGGATTTGGGGAGGATAGATAATGAATCAAATGAAAGAATTTCTTTAGATGAATAAAGCACAGGAACAATTTACAAGGTACATATGAATTGTCTTAAGAATTTATGTATTTAATCACTGACAGACATACATGACATTATATAATCACATTCACGGACCAAATCAACGTTCTATTATCTGAAGATAATGCAAATATCATAGTAAATGTTGTGTATCTTGAAGTATTTTTTTAATTGTCATATACATTTATAAATCATTCCGGACAATACTAGAAAGTATCTACTTTAATTATTTAATAACAAACAAAATAATGTTCATTTTCTAAATTTAACACATTCAAATGAAGAACCGTGGCTTCAGCCACGGATATTAGCCTAGTAAAGTCTAAAATGGGCAGCATGAAAATTCTTCTTGTAAGGTTTTAATTTTTTTTCAAACATTAATTTATTTTTCTACTTAAATAAGGTTGGGTGGGCTTGGGCGCTCGGATCGGGTCATTCGTTCCTGTGCTATTTTCATCGGTAGAGTCAATAGTGGAACCAAACTCATATTTGGGCCCGTGGCTATTTTTTTTGTTGGGACGGGCCTAATTCGAGCCTATTATCTTCTTGGAAAACTCAAAATCAGACCCGGGCTGTAACACAGACTGGTCACCCCTAGTTCCGCCCTTAGGTAGAGTGACAAGAGCGGGTGTGGGTTGGTCCCGCCCTGCCCCGTCTCATTGTCACCCTTACATCCGACGACCGCTAAATGCTTTTTTCAACCGTGCTAAGGAGTGGAAAGCGGTGTGAAGCTGGAATTGGGAGAGCGTATTTCAAGGGCCGGGCCATTTTTAAAAGGAAATTGGGCTGTTGCATACAGCTGAATGTAGATTTGGCCCAATAAACAGTCGTGCTTCTTCAGGCTTAATACTTTTAATGACCCCCAAATATCCAGTAGTGGTTAAATAGTTAAATTAAAAGCCCTTCGTATCGTGCCGACGGGAATTGTAATCCCAGTTGTCTCCGACTCGCAGCAAAGCCCTTCCCTCTGCAATCTGAAGATTTATCGTTCTTTGGATCTGGTTCCTTCGGAAATCAAGTGCTTGTAATCTTCTCGATGGCTCAGGTGAATTGGACGGATTTATATTTTTTTTGTATCGTTCAGCGTAGGCGACTCAATATTCGATTTGTATTTTAGATTTTTCCCAACCCACCATGAAAATTGTAGATGTCTAGCTCTAAAATTTAGAAAACTGTTGGCTTTTCGGTTGGAGTTTACCTGACTATGGGACGAGTTGATATAGTCCCGATTAGATCTGCGAATTGTATTTTGATTTTGTTCTTTTTCTAAATTTCAGGTCGATAGCAGAAATTCGTCAGCTGGTAAACGTGCCCGGACGGATGGTATGGTATTCTCTATCTTCCTTTGTTATCCGGTTGTTTGTCTATTTGCAAAAAAATGCATATTTTTATGAATAATGCTACATGTCCCAACACTTTGTCCCTAATTCATCACTACAAAAATAAAAGATTAGTTATTTAACATACAA
>JAOYMZ010058656.1:0-13209 GCA_025802335.1 Pinguicula primuliflora
CGACAGAAGCATGAAATGTGTAATGCTTGGGGTAAGTGAAGAGTCAAAAGCTTATAGACTCTACGATCCCATCTCCCGAACCATTATTGTTAGTCGAGATGTAGTGTGTCAGGAACATCAAGGCTGGAATTGGAACTCAACTAGTAATGATCATGATAAACAGATGACTGATCTCGAGTGGCAAGATAATTTTGCAAATGATCAAGCTGTTGTTGATGTTGAATCAACTTCACCAGTCACTGCCATTCAGGAAGAAGATGAAACTATTGTCAAGACTGCAAAAAAGTCAGCTACTGTGAATTCTAATAATGAATCTGCCTCTGAAGGATCAGTTGTATCGAAAGAAAAATCATCTCCTACACCTCAGAAACAAAAAACACAACCTCTTGTCTGGATGCAGGATTATGTCAGTGGTGATGGACTATCTGATGAGGAGGAGATTGATCATCATGCTTTTCTAGCAGAAAGTGATCCACTGTCTTTTGCAGAGGCTGTGAAACATGACGTTTGGAGAAAAGCCATGGATGCTGAAATGGAATCTATCAGGAAAAATCAAACTTGGGAGTTAACCGATCTTCGTGAAGGAGCCAAAGTAGTGGAGTAAAGTGGATATTTAAAACAAAATTGAAGGAGAATGGAGAGATTGACAAGTACAAGGCCAAACTTGTTGCTAAAGGATATACACAAGAGTATGGAGTCGATTATACAGAAATATTTACTCCTGTTGCACGTATGGACACCATCAGAATGGTATCATGTGTCCATATGTGCTGCATTAAATCAGTGGGAAGTTCATAGATGGATGTAAAATCTGCTTTCCTTCATGGTGAACTGAATGAAGCTCTGTTCGTTGCTCAACCTCCAGGATATGAACAAAGTCAGCAACCACACAAAGTCTTCAAGCTTAAAAGAGCACTCTATGGGTTAAAACATGCCCCCAGAGCTTGGTATAGCCGAATAGAGTCATATTTTACATGAGAAGGCTTCGCAAGGTGTCCTCATGTACATTATTTGTGAAATTATCACCAGAAGGTATATTTCTTCTAGTGTGCCTCTATGTAGATGATCTAATATTCACAGGAAACAGCAAAGAGATGATTATGGATTTCAAACAATCCTCCATGATGGATGAGTTTGAAATGTCGAATCTTGGCAAGATGAGATATTTTCTTGGCTTGGAGGTGATTCAAAATGTGGAGGGAATCTTCATTGGACAGAAAAAGTACATACATGATGTCATGACCAGATTCAACATGAATGGCTGCAACACAGTAACCAGTCCGATGACTCCGGGATGCAAATTGACTAAAACTCGTGATGGTGAGAAGGTTAACAGCACATACTTCAAACAGATTGTAGGGAGTCTTCTATATCTGACTGCAACTCGTCTAGACATGCATCTACAAGCAGCAAAACGAGTTCTAAGGTATTTAAAGGGAACTATTGAGCTTGGCCTTTTCTACAAGAAGGGAGGAAATTACAGGTTGACAGCTTACTCAGATAGTGACCATGCAGGAGATTTGGATGATCGGAAAAGTACATCTGGATATGTATTCATGCTTGGATCCGCAACTGTATCATGGTGCTCTAAGAAACAACTAGTTGTGTCACTTTCAACTACGGAAGCTAAGTTCATAGCTGCTGCAGCATGTGCATGCCAAGCTGTGCGGATGAGACGCATTTTAGAAGAATTGAAACATACAGAACATCAGCCTACTACAATCTATTGTGACAACAGCTCTGCTATCAAGCTCTCTCGAAATGTAGTGTTACATGGAAGGGCAAACATATAGATGTAGAATTCCACTTCCTTCGAGAGTTAACAAAAGATGGAACGGTTGAGATGAGCTACTGTCCATCTCAAGAACAAATTGCTGATATCTTTACAAAACCTCTGAAGATGGATGCCTTCTTGAAGCTGCGTAAACTACTCGGAGTATGCTCCAATCCTATGTAAACTAGTTAAAGCATCATGACTTCTAACTTTAACAGTTTAAGGGAGGAAATGTTGGACAACAAGTCAAGCTGGAATCCAAGATGTATGTACCAGCTAGGATCAATTCATATTCAGTTGAGTAAGTTAGTGTTGAGTCGTCAGTTGAAGTCAGTTGAAGTCTGTTTGAGTCTTAATATGTTCGTGTTTAGTAGTTGGCATGATAATGACATTAGTGCTGAATCATGGCCAGAGTAGTAGAGTAGTGGTGTAGTTACTTTCCATTTTTTCAATCGAGTCTGTATATAACCTTGTTCTGCTAATTCAATAAACAAGTCTGTTGCTTTGCAAACCCCGCTTCTGCATTTCTCTATTCTTTCATTAAGTGCATATCAAACTCATACAACCATGACAATTGATCTTGTGATCCTGACATGGATAGCTCCTTCTGGAGTTCAGGCTGAGGAATGATAGAGGGTAAGCTTACCCAATCTAGTGGGTCACTGCCATTCGTCTCCCCCTGACCACAAGATATGGGATGCTTGCTGAAATGGAACTCACGTTCAACAAAATCACAGTGGATTGTTGTATATAGCTTTTTGGATATGGGATCATAACATCGATATTCCTTCTTGTGGATCCTATAGCCCACAAATACACATTTGAACGAGCAGGGGTCAAATTTTGTGCGATTAGCTTTCGGAATGTGTACAAATATAGGACACCCAAATACTCGTGGCTGCAATGTAAGGTAAGGAGGCACTTTAGTATATGAAGTAAGTACCTGCAGAGGAGTTTTGAGTTTCAGGATCTTTGTAGGCAGACGATTAGCTAAGTATGTGGCAGTTGATACTGCCTCAGGCCAGTAGACACAAGGTACTCCGGACTCAAGCATGATTGCACGTGAAATTTCCAAGAGAAATTTGTTCTTTCTTTCAGCTACCCCATTCTGTTTCGGAGTGTAAGGACAGGTGGACTGATGTATTAACCCCTTTTTAGAGCAAAATGCAGACATTTGAGAATTTAAGAATTCTCCTCCATTATCTGATCGAAGGACCTTAATAGGTGTCTCGAACTGGGTAGCAATCATATGATAGAATTCAACAAACTTAGTCACCACATCGGATTTATTTTTCAAAAAATAAATCCAACTCATACGAGTAAAATCATCAATAAATAGAATAAAGTATCTCAATCCACCACCCCCAATAACTGGGGCAAGACCCCAAACATCAGAGTGAACAAGAGCAAAAGGTTTTTCAGTGTGCGACAGACTCGAAATAAATGAGGCTCTATGAGCCTTAGCACGTAGACATGAATCACATGAGATAGGAAAGCCAGACAAGTTGGGAAACAAATGTTTAAGATAACTATCGGAAGGATGACCTAGGCATTTGTGCCACAACCAACTTTTTTGAGATGTTGTGCTTCGAACAGAGAGGATCTTTGGATGTGGAGGAACAACTTCATCAACATAGTACAGTCCCGACCATTCAGTACCACGCCCAAGGATCTCCTTCGTCTGAATATCCTGTAATACACAAAAAGTAGGGTACATGAGTACAACACAATTTAGTTCCTTGGTCACGTGGCTAATAGACAGTAATTTGTGGAACAGAGTCGGAACATATAAATAATTAGATAATTTGAGATTTGGAGTGATCTCAATTATCCCAGCGCCCTCAATTGGAAGTAGTTCTCCGTTTGCTGTTTGAATACTCTTTTTCCTCGGTCCCTATTCTTTACACAAATTATCAACATCATAGGTCACAGTGTCAGTCGCACCACAATCGAAAATTAACTTATTATTTTTCCCGACACTTCCATCACATGCATTCGTAATACCCACTTTTGAATTTTCCCCAAAGCACCCTTGTGAAAAGAACTTGGCCCCATTAATATTAAAAGGACAAAGGGGTAATTTCACCCCTTTTGTCATTATACCTGCAGACCCCTTCTCTATTTCTCGGTTGGACTGTAAATCTGAGATTTCTGTCCTGTGCTCGTCGACTCCGCAGCTTCTGGTCTCGATGGCGTGAGCAGAGGAGTTTGCGCGATGGTGCTGGGGTTGTCGCCTCCCTATGCCCACCGCCGTGAAGCCTTTATCCAGGTCGTCATCTCCGTCGCACTCCTGCCCCTTACCGACAGCCACGGTTCCTCGATTCTTGGCCGGTTGGAGGCGATTTCCAGGATATCCAACAATGTAGTAACACTCTCTTCGTATATGTCCTAGTTTGCCACAGTTATTGCATCGTTTTCTGCCAGAACTCGTCCCCTCCGATCTGAAATTTCCGGGACGGCCGACCCTGGTTTGCGGAGACTAATTTCGGGTTTGGTATTCACCATTTCTGGATCGGTTTCTGCCCAGCCAGCTGTAATTTGCTCGACCTGTTTCAGTGCCCGACCCATGGACCACAGTTTCTAGGTGGGTTACGATCACCGGGTTTGGATTGTTCGGTTGGGTTAGGTTCTGACCCTTGGACGACAGTCTAGATGCCAAACTTCCATCTTTTTCCTTGAGTGTTGCCATCAGATTTAGAATTTCCCGGCGAGCGGCCTCAAACCTCACGGTAGCATAGGCATCGTCGACTCCCGGTAGTGGTTTCTCTTTGAGGATATCACGCACAATGGGGTCGAAGATCCTATCAAGGCTGGATAGAAATTTAAACAAGCGATCCTCCGATTTCAATTTGTATCTTCTTAGTATTTCATAGGATTCGGTCTCCTCCTATCCATCTCCATCCATAAACTGTTACACTTACTGTAATATTCCTCCACACTCATATCTTTTTGCGATAATTGGCTTGCCTTAGTTTTCAAGTCAAAAATTTGGAGATTGTCTTCTCCTGCTTTGAAGGTTTTGGCCAGTGTCCTCCATAAACTTTCTGAATTTGGGAAATGGATATATTCCCTCACAATACTTTTGTCCGTGTTATTGGTGAGCCATGAGAAAACCTGGAGATCCCGTTTTCTCCATAGTTTGTACGATGGATCCATCGCCGCTGGTGGCTTTTCTGTCAAAAATTCATAGCGATCTCGTCCTCCGATTGCTACCTCCATCAAACGTTCCCATAAGACATAGTTGTTGTTATCGAGTTTCACTTCAATCCTCACATCGGGCTGATTCCCATCGGAAGAGGATGCCTCGGATTGCTTTTCCATCATTGTTGTAATCGATTTGGTGAGTGCTTTGGTGGCTTCTTCGATTGATGCTGACTGCCCCATACTCTACGGTCGGACTTTTTGCCAGAGTAATGTTATGGTAGATGACGAGAAACACAGGTTTAAAAACCTAGCTCCGATACCATGTTGAGTTTGAAAGAAGGAAAAAAAACGAGACAGAGATTTACGTGGTTCGGCAAGGATCGCCTACTCCACGGGAGAGATATTAATCTCTTCTTTTTCTTTTGTATTTTACACTACATCATACGCTTATATAGGCAAGACTTTACATATGTAAGGCAACTCCCGGGATTAAGGTAATCCCGGGAAATCATGGAGAGATTTGGAAATCCCAAATCTCTCCTTATCTAACAATATCTTTTCCTTTCCAACACTCCCCCTCAAGTTGGATGGTGGAGGGTCCAACACCCAACTTGCTCACAGCTTCATGAAATGACCGCCCAGCCGCAGCCTTTGTCAGTATGTCTGCCGGCTGGTCCTCAGACCGAATATACGGGAGTGAAATCATTCAGTCTTCCAATTTCTCTTTGATGAAATGTCTGTCAATCTCCACGTGTTTAGTCTTGTCATGTTGCACAGGGTTTTCTGAAATATGTATAGCTGCACGATTGTCACATCTCAACGGGCAAGCTTGACTCGGCGGAAAGCCTAATTCAGCCATCAATTTCCTGAGCCACAAGACTTCAGTCACTCCTCTAGCTATGCCTCTGAATTTTGCCTCTGACTAGATAGGGCCACCACCTTTTGTTTCCTACTTTTCCAAGTGACCAAGTTCCCTTCAATGAATGTGAAATATCTGGCTGTAGATCTCCTATCGATCGTATTCCCTGCCCAATCTGCATTTGTGTATGCTTCCATCTTTAGATCTCCATTATTTTTACACATCATGCATGTATCTGTAGTACCTTTCAGGTACCGAACAATCCTCAATGTTGCCTCCCAGTGATCTCTCTGAGGGTTATGCATGAACTGACTGACAATGCCTACAATATAGGCAATATCGGGTCTGGTGTGTGATAGGTAAACCAATTTCCCTACAACGTATTGATATCTCCTTTGGTCGGTTGACTCGGCCCCTTTCACAATCCGTATTCCATGATTAGGCATCATGGAAAAGTTTGTTGACTTACATTCCATGAGACCAGTTTCAGCCAATAAGTCAAGGATATATTTTCTTTGGCAAATATATATCCCATATCTCGATCCCATGACCTCAATTCGCAGGAAATACTTTAGAGCTCCCAGATCCTTCATTTCGAATTCCTTGAATAGGTTCTCCTTCAAGTTTGCAATCTCCTCTTCATCGTCTCCTGTCAGAACCATGTCATCCACATAAATGATGAGGCACGTCAAGCCTTGGCGTCGCCTTTTCAGAAACAACGTGTGATCTGAATTACTCTGATGATATCCATAACGCCGCATAGCCATAGTGAATCTCCCAAACCATGCCCTAGGAGATTGCTTCAGTCCATACAATGCCTTCCTCAGTCTGCATCCCTCATCAAGTCAAAATTGTTGGGAAAAACCAGGTTGACTTTTCCATATACACCTCTTCGGGAAAGTCCCAATGGAGGAATGCGTTCTTTACATCAAATTGGTGAAGTGGCCAATCCATGTTAGTTGCTATAGAGAACAACACACGAATAGTATCAATTTTGGCCACAGGTGAGAAGGTCTCAGAGTAATCCACCCCATGAGTTTGGGTGTATCCTTTGGCTACCAATCTGGCCTTAAAGAGCTCCACAGATCCATCAGCATTTCTTTTCACAGTAAAAATCCATCTGCATCCGACAGGTTTCTTTCCTTTAGGTAGTCTGCACTTTTCCCAAGTTTGACTCTTTTTCAAGGCCTCCATCTCAACCTCCATTGCTTTCCTCCACTCTGGTACACTCAGTGCCTTTTCTACACTATTTGGTATCTCCTCCTAATATAAGGCCATAGTGAATGCCTTAGCTGAATTTGTCATACTCCCCCTGAACAGATTCGCCACAGGGTACCTTTTGCAACCCGAAACATGATCAGCAATATAATGCTGAGGTGGTACTCCCCTCATTGTTCTGGTAGGAAGCACCCGAACAGTAGTAGATCCACCTGTATCACCTGCATCATCATGATGAGTAGATCTAGAATCCTCTGCATTGAATGAGGGGTCAAAGGGACTTACCTGGATATCCAGAGAAGGAGGGGCTGGTGACATGTCAAGTCCTCCTGACTGTACTACTGGGGGCATAGGAGATGAGACAAGTGGCGGCTCTTTCTGGGGTTCAGGTTCAGGGAGGATGGATCGCTCTTTCTGGAGTTCAGGCTGAGGAATGATAGAGGGTAAGCTTACCCAATCTAGTGGGTCACTGCCATTTGTCTCCTCCTGACCACTAGATATGGGATGCTTGCTGAAATAAAACTCATGTTCAACAAAATCACAGTGGATTGTTGTATATAGCTTCTTGGATATGGGATCATAGCATCGATATCCCTTCTTGTGGATCCCATAGCCCACAAACACACATTTCAAAGAGCAGGGGTCAAATTTTGTGCGATTAGCTTTCGGAATGTGTACAAATACAGAATACCCAAATACTCGTGGCTGCAATGTAAGGTAAGGAGGCACTTTAGTATATGAAGTAAGTACCTGTAGAGGAGTTTTGAGTTTCAGGATCTTTGTAAGCAGACGGTTAGCTAAGTATGTGGCAGTTGATACCGCCTCAGGCTAGTAGACCGAGGGTACTTCGGACTCAAGCATGATTGCACGCAAAATTTCCAAGAGAAATCTGTTCTTTCTTTCAGCTACCCCATTCTGTTCCGGAGTGTAAGGACAGCTGGACTGATGTATTAACCCATTATCTGATCGAAGGACCTTAATAGGTGTCTCGAACTGGGTAGCAATCATATAATAGAATTCAACAAACTTAGTCACCACATCAGATTTATTTTTCAAAAAATAAATCCAACTCATTCGAGTAAAATTATCAATAAATAGAACAAAGTATCTCAATCCACCCCCCAATAACTGGGGCAGGACCCCAAACATCAGAATGAACAAGAGCAAAAGATTTTTCAGTACGCGACAGACTTGAAATAAATGAGGCTCTATGAACCTTAGCACGTAGACATGAATCACATGAGATAGGAAAGCCAGACAAGTTGGGAAACAAATGTTTTAGATAACTATTGGAAGGATGATCTAGGCGTTGGTGCCACAACCAACTTTTTTGGAATGCTGTGCTTCTAACAGAGAGGATCTTTGGATGTGGAGGAACAACTTCATCAACATAGTACAGTCCTGACCGTTTAGTGCCACGCCCAAGGATCTCCTTCGTCTGAATATCCTGTAATACACAAAAAGTAGGGTACATGAGTACAACACAATTTAGTTCCTTGGTCACGTGGTTAATAGACAGTAATTTGTGGGACCGAGTCGGAACATATAAACAATTAGATAATTTGAGATTTGGAATGATCTCAATTATCCCAGCGCCCTCAACTGGAAGTAGTTCTCCGTTTGCTGTTTGAATACTCATTTTCCTCGGTCCCTGTTCTTTACACAAATCATCAATATTATAGGTCACAGTGTCAGTCGCACCACAATCGAAAATCCACTTATTATTTTTCCCGACACTTCCGTCACATGCATTTGTAATACCCACATTTGAATTTTCCCCAAAGCACCCTTGTGAAAAGAATTTGGCCCCATTAATATTAAAGGGACAAAGGGGTAATTTCACCCCCTTTCGCCGTGACGCCTCTATCCAGGTCGTCATCTCCGCCGCACTCCTGCCCCTCACCGACAACCACGGTTCCTCGATTCTTTGCCGGTTGGAGGCGATTTCCCGGAAATCCAACAATGTGGTAACACTCTCTTCATATATGTCCTAGTTTGCCACAGTTATTGCATCGTTTTCTGTCAGAACTCGTCCCCTCCGATCTGAAATTTCTGGGACGTCCGTTTGCGGAGACTGATTCCGGGTCTGGTATTTGCCATTTCCGGATCGGTTTCCGCCCGGCCCGCTGTAATTTGCCCGACCCGTGGACCACGGTTTCTAGGTGGGTTACGGTCACCGGGTTTGGATTGTTCGGTTATCCTTGGACGACAGTCCGGATCCCAAACTTCCATCTTCTTCCTTGAGTGTTGCCATTGAATTTAGAATCTCCCGGCGAGCGGCATCAAACCTCACGGTAGCATAGGCATCGTCGACTCGCGGTAGTGGTTTCTCTTTGAGGATATCACGCACAATGGGGTTGAAGATCCTATCAAGGCCGGATAGAAATTTAAACAAGCGATCCTCCGATTGCAATTCGTTGTATCGCACAATGTCTTCTTCATATTTCATAGGATTCGATCTCCTCCCATCAATCTCCATCCATAAACTGTTACGCTTACTGTAATATTCCTCCACACTCATATCTTTTTGCGATAATTAGCTTGCCTTAGTTTTCAAGTCGAAAATTTGGAGACTGTCTTCTCCTGCTTTGAAGGTTTTGGCCAGTGTCCTCCATAAACTTCTGAATTTGGGAAATGAATATATTCCGTCACAATACTTCTGTCCATGTTATTGGTGAGCCATGAGAAAACCTGGAGATCCCATTTTCTCCATAGTTTGTACGATGGATCCGTTGCTGCTGGTGGCTTTTTCGTCAAAAATTCATAGCGATCTCGTCCTCCGATTGCTACCTCCATCAAATGTGCCCATAAGACATAGTTGTTGTTATCGAGTTTCACTTCAATCCTCACATCGGGCTGATTCCCGTTGGAAGAGGATGCCCCGGATTGCTTTTCCATCATTGTTGTAATTGATTTGGTGAGCGCCTCGGTGGCTTCTTCGATTACCGCCGGCTGCCCCATACTCTACGGTCGGAATTTCTACCGGAGTAATGTCATGGTAGATGATGAGAAACACAGGTTTAAAAACCAGCTCCGATACCATGTTGAGTTTGAAAGAATGAAAAACGAGATAGAGATTTACGTGGTTCGACAAGGATCGCCTACTCCACGGGAGAGATATTAATCTCTTCTTTTTCTTGTGTATTTTTCACTATACATCATACACTTATATAGGCAAGAGTCAGTGTTCGAGAAAGCGCTAGGCGGATCCTGGGCGGTCAGAGTCCGTTCAGTGCCTAAGCGGCCTAGGCGACCTACTTCTCGAACAGAGGGCAGGACTTTACATATGTAAGGCAACTCCCGTGATTAAGGTAATCTCGGGAAATCAGGTCCTTATCAAACAATATCCTTTCCTTTCCAACACATCTGCCCATGCCTGTGGATGATGTTGTGTTGTGTTGTGTTGTGTTGTGAGATGTATTAATCGAAATTCTCTTGTTAGCTTTGTTGTCTTCAGCTCACCTTTTGCTTTTTTTTTAAAATAATGCTATATATTTCATAAACCCTATATCTTATATGTGTTAACCATTTCTAAATTCTCTGTTTAATAATGTTAATTGTATCTTTAAAATTGACACATTACCATTAATCTTTTTTTAAATCTATGTTTTAGTTAATAGTAAACTGCTAGAAAATAAGAAAAGCAAAAGCAAGCCCTTATTCATATAGATTTATTCAGGTGTATTGGCTCAACCACATACTAACATATATTAATTTGATGACTGAAATTGTGGCTATATACAAGCTGTCCAACAATTTCATATATTTATGGCTAGTTTTTTTTAGATAGGTAAGTTGGGAGAAATATTCTCGCTCCTCTCCAGTATTCGAGAGTTTCTTACACTCCCAACTAATTTAGGAGAACTGCACCCACCAAAGCAAAGGCTACGATTGGTGGACTTATACTCGACACCTGAGAAGTTCACTTAAACCAGACTGCGTGTTAATATTTATGGCTAAAGTTACTACGGTAAACACTTCATCTCCCACCATTTTGTTTGGCTGGAAATGGAAGAAATATTTACAGAGAGTATGAGAATTGTCGAGATTTCCTGCACGCCGGACCACCACTGCTCATCCAACTCCGACCACGATCAGTCGACGATACTGTCGCAAATCAAGTCGACAATTAAATCGCCCGAGCGCCACTCGCCGGCATAGCCCCTTCTTGAATCTTTCTCCTCTGAACTCCAGCAGGCAGGTGCTGACCTGAATAAACTCGCTCCATTCGCCAACTCTGTCAAACTTCTGACCTACAAACTTAGTTACCACATCTAGAATACCTGCGTCGATCTCTCAAATGCCTCCTCAGCGAAAATTTCTGAGGAGCACGCCAAACTCAGGCAAGCGGCTGTAGAACTGCTATTTCTTGTTGGTAGAATAGAGCAAATTATCAAATACGAGAACTTATCGATTTCCCGTTTCAAATTGTGTCGTGGACGCGCACACTGCCTTGAAAGCAATTTCGACACCACCACGGTGCTAATGGTCATTTCACCGATCGCTCCCGAAGGTTACCACAGCCACCTCCTTCACGCGAAACACTTCACGATCAGAGGTTGGAGAAAGGCACCCGAACCGTCGCACAAAGGGAACCATAGATATAGAGAATATGTAAGTGGATTGCTAATTGCAAAAGTGATTTTCGAGTTCCCAGTTGAGAATATTTATAGGGGAGATAGCCAGAGTTTGTCTCCCTCTACAACACGAACAGTCATGTCCCGCGGGAGTTAAAGTTCCATTATTACACCATCTCTAAGATTCCGAAAATCATTGATAATGCTTATCCCACTTTTAAGAAACGTGTAAACATTATTTGTACATATTCACATGTATATCTCTTCATCTTCTTAGCGTGGAAAGGATTGCCCAAAAATAATAAAATTTTATAGATTAATATCTTTTGGGATCAAAACAATATTGGGCTTTGGAGGAGAGCCTCGGCCCAGCGCATACACACACACACACATGCGATTGGGCCGGGCCAGGCGGGCCGAGCGGGCACGCGCACGCGTGGACCGGACCAGGATGGGCGGCGGTGCGCGAGGGCATGACCCATTTCCTCACAATATTTTACAACCCACTTGTGGGTAAAAGTATTTATACACTTTCCATCTACCTTCTCAAACCAATGTGGGACAAAAGACTTTCCCTCTTCTTCATTAAATGCCTTTACAAGACATTTCCCCAACAGTCCCCCACAAATGACTTTAAAAGGTTTTCCCTTTGAGCAACGGAAGAGTCATATACTTAAATCTTTCGATTTGAATTGACAAGTAGTGAATTGAAAACACAACACTGGCCCAGTGAGTGAGTGAACTAGGTCTTGAACTCTTGAACTCATGAGTGAACTAAGTCTTGAACTCATTTGGGCTCGGGTCACTATCCCCTCATCACGTACACAACTGTTGAGGTGTACAGACTCTGCAATACTGTCTATTGCACGTTTATTTACCAGACCCATGCACATGCCTTTCATTTCGTGAATGTTCTAGAAAGATTGACTACATCTTTTATAGAAGGTGGCCAACCTTCAAATTCACTAACGTGACTCACACACCCACATATATGGGATGGAGTCATTAAGAGCCTATAGCTCATCCTCCGTCACACCACATGGTCCTCTGCCCCCCATAGACGGGAAGATCATCATGTAGACCACAGTTCTCATTTCCCACATAGCCCCGCAGGGGAGAGACTGGTACTGTAGCACCGTGGCTTTCAATCTCCGCAGAGCCCCACAGGGGAAAGCCAACTACATATGATCCTTCACTTCCCATATTCGACAGAGCCGAAAGGTGTCCAATGGCTCTCTACCCTCACGCATGAGGAGAGTCGTCTGTTTCTATTCTCTGCCCCTTAGTGGGGAGAATCCCACTATAACACGACTCTCTACCCCCAGCATGAGGAGAGTCAGCTATTGGATTCTCTGCTCTCACCACTTTCTCGGCAAAATTGAAACCTTCCATAGGCATCCGAAACCTCTGCCCCTCGAGTGAGGAGAAATGCCCGTGTAGTGCATGTCTCTCTACCCCATGCATGGGAGAGACAGCTACGCACTTCTCTACTCTCTCACATCCCTCGGCTAGGCTCGAATTAGTGCCCGTCTTGATCCGTCTTCTGCCCCACAATTGGGGAGAATCGCCGATATAACACATGTCCCTTTATCCCATGCATGGGAGGGCCAACTATACCCATTCTATACCAACCCCCA